>JAZGTJ010009683.1:0-19058 GCA_036877575.1 Botia almorhae
CCTCCCCTCTCGTGCTGCAGACCACGAGGAGCCTCCAGTGAGGGTCCTCCCCCCTCCTGCTGCAGACCAAGAGGATCGTCCAGTGAGGGTTCTCCCCTCTCCTGCTCCTCAACATGTGCCTTCTCCGTTGCCTCCTTTGATTCGCTCTTGTAAGCGTAGGCTGCCTTCTCCCTCGCAGGTACTTTTACCAGAGCCATGAGCAGAACTAGTGTCAGTTGTAATCTGAAAAGTAGTGTGTGTAATAAACATGTTTTAATCTCTGTCTGTTTTAATCACAGACAAATATTGAAAACAAAGTTGAGGAGATAACCAAAAAACTCTACTGTATGTACAGTATGTACAACTGTATGTGACAAGGTACAGTGCTGTAGCTCAGTAAGAGGTTCAGAGGATTTATACCAGAGCCCTGAGCAGTACTAGTGTCAATTTTAATTTACAAAGTACACTTGTATTAAATCTCTGTTTGTTTTAATTGGGAGATGGAGGTGATACCAAAGAGGTCCAGACTGTGTGTGGCAGGACACAGTGCTATAGCTCAGTAAGTTTAGCTAATCTTTCGGTCTCTCTTTCTGTTTTTAATTAAAAGTTTTTTTACTGCTTGAATGGTTACGTAAACAGTTCTTAAAGTACTTGTATGTGTTTATAGACATTCGTCTCACAGTCTACATGTCCAGCACGTGCCCCCTCCCATGACTTGCTCTCACAAGCGCAGTGCTTCTTCTATCTCAGAGGTAGTTTTACCAGAGCTCCGAGCAATTTCATTTAAAACAATCGATTAGTAGACATTCTATCTCTGTTTGTTTTATTTGTAGAACGCATTGAGCCCTGAGGACATGGGGGCCGTCAGGAAAAAAGTCAAACTTTCCTGTTTTGTTGAAAACACCAAGAAGAGACGCAACCCTCACCTGACGCCAACACCTCCTCCACCTCACATTTGCTTGTATATAGATGTCAAATATAAAACTACAATTGCAACATGTTGAATGTGCCACGTTCATTATTTTCATTTCATTATGACAATCTATAATGTGGCTGCTGCATTACTAGCAGTTCCAGATGAAAATAAACAGGTTTTCCCATCATTTCCAGAAAACACTCCAAACAATGTCTAGCCAAACTTATTATACCTACAAGCTAGCTAAAGACCAAGAGGCAAAGTTCAGCTGAAATCGATGACAGAGAAATTGTACGTGGTCAAATTTCCATTACAAACAATTACAACAGGCTACTATCACGTCCACGAGTCATTTCTAAAGAGGAAAGATCTTTAGAATGAGAATTTTTGATGGCCATAACGGAAGAATCACAATACGAAAGTAACACAATATTTATAATACGTGTTAGAGGTAACCTTATGATAGGTTTAGCATTGTAAAATAGTTTTATTAGCTAATTTAAAGATGTTTAGTTGCTGATTTATTGACATTATCAGTATTTTGAAATGATAAATATCCACAGATGCTCTATCGTTGGTTTTTATTTTTGCTCTATATGGTCGTTTATTTCTCCAAAACGTAAAATGTTGTCATATGAAGTGTGCATACAGTGTGGGAGGTTTCTTATTAGAACTGATTATTATTTCTTACTTCTTAGTAAAGATTTTTTCTGCAGGTATTTGTCAAATTGAATCAACGAGTCGATCAATATGGACCAAGTCTTATTCTTATATTAACACACAGTTATATTAACTGATCCACTGAGTCCACAGAATAATGAGAAGTATTCTGCGAGAAAAACGAAAGCTACGCAAATCATCGGGGGTCCGGGGGTGGGCAGTTGGATTTCCCTTATTAGTTAGAAGCATCTGCTTTCTCTGTTATTTTACATGCCGCTGTTGCTGCGTAGTAGTTTAACTGTATGAGATGCGGCACGGTGTTCGTTATTACTTTGCATTTGCATGTCTCTATTGCTTTGTCCAGGTGTGTTTGACCGCTTGATTGGATGTGTTAACTTCATTCGAAATCGGAGTCTATCGCTGATTGTGAAATAATCATGACACTGCATGGACAAATCCCAAGAAGAGATGAGCCATTGCACGCATGGTTAACATTCTGGGTTTCTTCATTTACTAAGCATATGTGGGTGATTGATGTTTAGTTATATAGTATATATAGTCAGTTTATAAGTAATGTGTATGTAAATTACCAAACTAATCTTACAGGAAAACAACTTTTTGTGAGATTGAGATGGCAAAAGCATTTCCCCACGTCATAACAAGCCTAAAGGAAGCAGCTAAGAGCAGAGGTAAATTGTTACAATCGTTTGCAAGAACATGAAAATGAACACTCCTGGTAACAGGGTGCGATTTTTCTTTTTTTCCTGGGATGTCAAGACAGGATTAAGTGTATTTACATATTTACATATTAGTTTTTGTGCCATATTAGTTAATGAACTTGGCGTGAAAACCACATGCTCTTGAGCTAAATCTAAATGTTTTTTTCTGAAATATGTGTCTGCCTTATTCTAGCCATACATATGGACTTAATAGTTAGTAGACAATGAACTAGCAGTATGGAGTATGGAATGTGTGACGGATATTAATAAGATTAAGATTTAATGTATTTCACTAATGATCATTCCTTTCAATTTTTATGCATTTATTTTATACCAGATTGTGCACCAGAACATTATGATTTTGTTTTGTATATTATTTGTGTCCTTTTTGGAAAATAGTTTTGTATTCATTTTACGTAATTTCTGTTCAACCCGCGCTGCATCTTCAGAGCGCGTTAAGCACACTATAGTTGTACTCTATTTCTTCACCATCCAGGTATAGTTTATTGTTAATTCGATATTCTATTCATGTTGTGTTAATTTGTTTACTATTATAATTCATGTTTGTTTAAAAATGAGCTGCAGGACATCCATATGGTTGGATAAATGTTTGTAACGATTTATTTTGCATTGCTATGTGTAGCATGGTTTCATGTATTTTATTTTTGATATCATTCGATATCATTTATTATTGTGATGATTCCTGAGAGCGCGTTAAGCACACTGAGGAGAGGTGGAAAAATCACAGAATATGTGATGAATATGTACAACATCTTTTAATCAATGATCAATTAACTCCAACTGGTAATAAAAAATAATTATTTTAAAACAACCGACATAGATCCATGTCGTGTGTGCAAGAATATCGTGCAAGAATATTGAATCCCGAAACTGTCACAGAAGCACCAGGCTGCACCAACATGCCGCGATCACTCGCCAGAATTCTAATCGCCCTTACCTGGCACTAATACAGACTCATTTCTGTGCTCTCTGGTTTACCCGCGCCAATTCGTTTGTGTTTCCCTGGATCTCCTTCGTGTTCTCCTGTGTTCTTTGTGTGTGTGTGTGTGTGTGTGTGTGTGTGTGCGCGCCTTACCTGTATCATCACTCTCATTGTCAGCTCCTGGACTCATATTTAGTAACATTATTTATATCCATATTATATCTGTTGGAACATCACCTGTCTTCATACCCGTTCATCCAATCCATCTATGTGCAATAAACACGCCTGTCGGCTGAATTAACCTTTTGTGTTCATATTCCGCTACAGAAACTTTGTCTTTGTTTGTTTTTTCCATTTGTTCTGTGCATTTGTTCCATTTGTTTAGTGTAACCAAGAAAGCTAAAACTCAGAGGTTGTGAATTTAGAATGATTTTGAATGAAATACTTTGTACATTAATTGTAAATGTTTTGAGTATCCACAAGAATTGCACTTAGTTTTTTCTTAATTGTGATTGTTTTTCCTGTATATTCTCTTTTGCTTAATCCATGTTACTTTATCCATGTTTTGTGCTTTCAGGAAGACCTTGCACTCATCTTTAAATTTTAATCCCAGGAATATCAGCTTGTCTAAACGTATTAGCTACAACGTGGCCCATGAGAGATTTTGCAGTACAGTGGTACCCTGGTGATCAAGAGATACAGAACCCCACAGCATCTTTGCTCAAAATGGTTTGGAAGCATCTGTACATAAACTTTGCTGAGACTCTTAGTGTCTTCGAAGATATGCCTTTGTCTCTTATACAGCTGACAAATCCATATGTTCATTAAAATTAATTCTAGATTTTATTTTCTCACAATCTAGACATTGAAATAGTGAACAGTGGAGAAAAAAACATTTAGACCTAAACTGTGAATTACGTCATTTAATTTAATGATACAGTCAGTGCGTTCATAAGTGTTTACCAGTTGGTTATCTGTCACTTGTGTAGTATGCAATAATATTTATTCTGTAGTTTCACAATCACCGTTGTCTCAGCTGAAAAATATGTTTGTGATTGTTGTCTAGGGCAAAACTGAATTTTTTTTGTCAACATTGTTTTTTCTCTTATATGATATTGAGTTATAACAACTAATACAAAAGCAGAATTAAATGTACCATATTTCTTTAAAAACCCGTCTGTAGCCGCACACATAGATACATCATGTATAGTCTCTTAGAAACACATTGATTAAATGTATTTTCTATTATTTACATTGGAAACCTTGTGTCCAAGTTTTTTTGCATGAAATTCTCTGAAATTTGTGTATGAGGAACATATACTTATAAAAGACTCGTGGTGCTCAATGTCAATAGTTTTTATGTTTCGGTAACTGTAAAAAACAATTAAACACTGGATACTAAATTTTGATACTAAATTATCTTTTCATTTATCTTTATACACCTCTCATATCATTACATGATATTATACAATAATATATATAATATATATTGATAGATACCCCCCACTATGTACAAGCATATTTACACTTATAATAACTATACATATACAAAACATGAGTCTGTAAAAAGGAACACAAATTGCTTCAGTCTGCCATAGACTAATAAGCATTCTTGAATGGAGATGCCAAAGTTAAAAATAAACCATTACGCAGTTCAAAATTCAAGAGCACCTTTTATATCTTTATATCTTAATATCGTAGTCATTACTATTAAAACCGATTTAAATAATGCCATGTTTATGTTTTTCTCTAAGCGCTAGGCTTTTACATAAAGAGCATGGTACTATAAAATAGACCTTTTGGCATCTGTCATCTTATGATATAAAAATGACAGTGGTTTCACAGTTTATTTCTTTAACAAAAACTAGCCTATATTTAACACAGAATTTGCTTCTTATTGCACCTCAAAATTATATTGCATAGGATGTAAGCTGGTGACCAGCCCCTTTACTGCCCAGCCTAATTTACTAATTATTAAAAAACAATAATTTTGTTCCATATACAGTACAAATTGCAGTGTATACTGTAAATTTCAACTTCCATATCACAACCAATCAGACAGTGTTTCTGATCAGATTCTAGACAAAAGCTTATGATGGCTGATTTGTTTGTTTTTTTGTATGTGTTTTGCACAGAAATTTATTCAGCAGTCCTGGTGCTCGCTGCATGTAGAGAAGACGCCAGCTGTGGAAAGAAAGAGCGATCCACTGGGGCAAACACACACCTCAAACATGTTGTACATTCCCTGAGACTCGTCTGTAGTTCTTGCTTCACCCAGAGGTAATGTGGGCAGACGCACAGATTCTGCATCCAGGATCACCTGAAACATACCATAGAACTAATTATGAGATTTTAATAAAATTGGATTTTAATAAAATGTATACAATGATTAACATTCATTAACAATTATTATGTACTGTAATGCTGTACAGTAATGTGTGTGCACTGTATGTATCACGCTTTGTTTGCTTACCAGCCCTGCAGATGAATGTAGCACAATATCAAAATGTGCTGTCACGTCAACATTACCAGCCATGAACTCCTTTCGCAGCATCCATGCTAAGAGAGCGCGTTGAAGACTCCAGTCTTTAAACAATAGGAATGCATTGTTACTATAAATTGCAATACATTGTCTGTCCACCGTCTCCACAAATCACCTGTTGAAAATGTCTGTTAAAGTTTTATGGAGTATACTTGGTACATCCAGTACTGTTAACTGACTTACATTTGAAACAAAAATGCTTTAAAGTAAAATGTTTTTTTAAAGTAAATCCCCCAAATGAGAACATGACCTCCACGTCGGGAAATCGAACCCCGGTCTGATATTGTCCACTAACGAGGACGACCAGTATTGTATTGTACTGGTCAAATGTGTATTGTTGTTGAGTACTATAACAAAATGCAAATAATAATAATATTAGTTTAACTGTTAAAAGTACTATTAAAACAGTAATAGTATCTGTAAGGAAAATGAATTTAATGTTTATACTCTTACCGTAACTCTTTATTGAGTACTGCTTTGACCAAAGGAGTTCTAACAGAATTTTCAAACAGCGCCCCCTCTGGCCCTGTCAGCAGAAATGAAAGAGTCCAACATTGGCTTACATTGGTGTCAATTTAAACATTATTCTTATTTAACAGAATTGTTTTTTTGCAATGTATTAATGAGAATCAAAAAAGCAGTACATTGTCATCAAAATAATGTCACAAAGGAAAATAATGATCTTAAACTTTTTAATTGTCTTTGAGCAAAACATACTTTATTTATTGTAAATTTGGGGTGAAATATGACCCAGATGTAAACCAAAGGCTCTATTTATAAAGCGACAAGCCTTTTTTAATTGTGAAAACTGTGCAACAAAACGTAATGTTTAATTAGTGTATACTGTAAATAGAACTATATGTCTGTTTTATGAGAATCATCATGTAAATATAGCTGCTGGTTTTTATGCTAATTGTACAGAAGGGCTGAGTATACGCACCTGTTACACTGAGTCTTCCTTTACTCACAACAGCACCATTTCCATCCGCGTAAAATACATTTGTGTCATGATTTGAAGTGATGTTGAAGTGTTGGTCAAAGATGCTGGCCTGATGGAGACCTGAGAACACAGACGGATGACAGGAGGATTTAATCAGGCATTCAGCAATGAATATGAATGTTTATATTAATTCATATTTGTATCCCATACCTACAGATGTTTGTATATCATACCTACAGACACACTTCCTGTTACATCACCGTTGTCATTGCGAGCATTCAGTGTGACGTTCTCAGAAGAGTGAACCAGAAGAGCCGAATCCTATTAACAAAAGAATAAGTGAAATTTACATGCAGTGATAATAATAAATGTGTATGAGAACATCCTTTTTTAAATCTATCAAATAACAAACAAGATGGACGCGATCACAGGGTGTCACTGAAGATTCACAGCTTTTCTTTAAGGGGTCCTATTATGCCTTTTTTCTTAATTTTGTTTTTGAGGTGCACCAAAATAGGGGAAACCATTGTACGCCAAGTTTTCTGTCGTACATTTGTTGAGTTTAAGGCTATTTATCAACCATTTTATCTGTGACTGTGTGTGTTCCCACCTCTCTGGAGTCGATTTCCTGGGCATAGAGAGGGAAGAGGAAGTCCGATTCTCCCTCCAGTCTCAGTCCATCTTCATTGATCTGCAGGTATCCCATGCCTTCCTGCAACAGAGAGCTGTTTCAGAATCAGCCTGACTTTTCCTCATGCCCCGCCCGCAACCAAGGTGTAGATAAGAGGCTGATCCAAAGTCAGCATCAGAATATGGATTAATATTTTCATAAAATAATAATGATAAGCATTTGCTCATCACATTGAACCACATAACTCGCAGGATCCAGATTGTAAGAGCAAAGTTCACCACCAGAATGATGAGGAGAAGAAGAACAAATAGATAGAGGCAGCGTTTCCGCCAGCCATAGATCCCGATCATGTAAATATAGTCATTGACTGGTGCCAGGACACCAGATTCATCTGTGGTGGTGAAGTATTGTTCATGCACCATCTGCAAACCAACACAGTATAAAGACATTTTGTACATAACATATGACAATCTTTACACAAATTAATTTCTATACACATACAGATATGTATATGAAAAAGAGAATAAAACTATTAAACTAATCCATACCCAATATGCTCCTGATCCAAAACATTGATTATGTTTTAAAAATAATATGAATCCACACTTACAGTGTATTAAATACCTAATTTAATCTGTAACAACCTTTAATTGAGAGATTATAAAATCATTTCCTACTACTGCAGCAAAAAAAGTGTGTTTGAGCCAAAGACTGGATATCTCTATAAACAAGTATCTTTTAAAAAGAGATTAAAAGATCTGAGATCAGAGCTCATGGCCTGATCAGAAATGGTCAATTCAAGTTTATTTTATAAACATATATTCCCTGTAACAGAACAGCTTAATGGTTTGGTAGTGATGCATGCTAAGCATCTGTTATTTTTTGCATACAGTAGGGATAAATGTTTTTAGTTGGTGGATAAAACAGGCAGAAATATCCTATTGATTTACAATGAAAAAGAGATCCAAGCCAAAAAACAAAATATCACAGAAACTTGGGTTAGGCTGTTTTAATGTGTAAACGTACAGTGTATTGCATATTCATTCATTTTATATTCAAGTCAAATACTTAGTGGAATGTTAGATGAAGGGAAAAATTGACACAGCCTGCAAATTTCTGTTCCATGGCAACTCATCCAAACATTCCTTGGTTCTGGACTTCAGGATCCAATTATAAATCCTTTCTAATCCTTTTTACATCCTTATTACCAGCCAGCAATTAAAGGTTTATATAATATCAGCCACTGCAGAAGATCATTAAAGTTTTTTAAAGGAGTCAAACATCTTGACTCTACAAGTTGCACACAGACAGACTATTATAAGGCTCTCCATGTTCCCTCAGAATCTTTTCCATTAATCTAGCCTACTGATGCTCTTTCACTGTTTCTAGTTTAATCCGAGCTGCCAGGAGAAGAAATTACTGCTGTGCACTGAACACTGTTTCCAAAACACTAGGGTCTGACTTCCAGACCCTAGACAGATTCCAGATACATCATGCCGTCTAAGATGAACCTGATCAAAAATCAAGAGAACCCACATTGTTAAAAATAAGCTTTAGGAAATATAGAGCTTTAGCCAAGCAAACAACAGTTTGCACACTGACCTCAACATTTGGTAAGTAAAATAAGACAAAACTAATGACAAGCATGTTTTAGATATCTGACTATCTTTACCAGAAAAGCTCCTCACCCATCTTGACCAGAAAGACTATCTAAAGTTACTAAAAGTTGCTAAAAAACAAACAAACAAAATCTTTAGTTCTTTTTTCAGCATTATTTATATGATCTAATAATTATTTGTGACAGAGAAGGAGGGCTGAATGGTATAAATTGTTCTGCTTATGCTGGAGGGTAAATTGTTATGAGGTGGGAAACTAGTTCTCTACTAGGAATTCAGATAAGAGATCTGTGGGCAAACACAACATGCTGTATGAAGTTTTCCTCCTCACTCCATCTAATCTTGCTGTCTACATAACTGCAGCGCACAGTAATAGGTAAACTGTGCTCTAAAAATAGGTCCCAGGACTGTGCGCTCAGTTTACATAGTAAAAACAGCAAAATCCTTTAAATAATAATCAGTACAGAATAAATATGGTTAGTAAATTGTGGAGGTACAACCTAGTCTAAGACTGATATTTATAATGAAGGAATTAAAGCATGCTACAACATTAAAAAGAGCTCAATACCTTTCCTACAGTTCATTCATTTATATCTCAAATAAATTCCACACATTCCACAGAAGATATTTCTCTAATATTCTCTAATATTCTACCAATCAAGTCAAAATAGGGCTAAAATAGGAGTAAAATGATAAGTGACTTACCCTGCTGTTTAAGTGTGAACTCTTCCGTAGACAGCAGTAGTTCACATCAACTTGTGTTACGCAGCAGTGCTGGAGTACTCCGCCCCGCCTGTCTGTCAAACCTTCAACAGCTGCCTTCCGTAAATCTGACTCTGGATCAGTCTCAACCAATCACCACACAGGCAGCCCTCAAACTTCTTTCCTGGATCTCACATACCATATGCTGTTTCAATAACTATTGCACCACAATTACACAAATCAAAGACTTCATTGATCACGTTAGAGGGGATTTATAAGTCAGACACATAAACAGCAGTAGCTGGTTGTTATTTTGTTTTCCTCTGAGAGGAGGGTAGAGGGTGAGGAAGAATGGAAAAATGACTAAAAATGTCTGTTTGGGGAGAATTCTAGTAGTATAGAGTATTTTCTTGTATTCACTTGTTTGTCTTGCATGCATGTGGCTCATTTACTAAGCATGAGGATTGGATAAGTAACTACATTTAGTGGTTTCTCTCATTGAATATCTGCTTTTCTGTTTGACAGCAATCACTTCTTTATAAAGATGGGTCATTCTAAAACAGGATGGAGAATTAAAAGATAGTCTTTTCAGGAGCCGTGGCTTCAGGCTGTTCGTTAGGCACTGACACTTGTGTTGTTATTTTTACATTGTTTACACAGGAGTTTGAGTGTCTCATTGTAAATACTGTTATAAACAAACAAACAAACAAACACAGAAAGATGGAAATAGGCATATCTTGGGACCAGATCAGCACAGAAACTTAATGAAGCTCTCTTGACCCAGGCCAGTAGACAGTCACACAGAACACCCTTTTAACACCCTAGCAACACCTCAAAACACTATAGCAATGATCTAGCAACAACTCCCAACACCTAAGACTCATAATCATAGTGAAGAATGTTGTTGTGGCACAGCATACATTTTTCCATGCATTCTACATGCGAAATATACGTTTGTCAAAGTTTCCAGTGCATATACTGTGATTCTTTGTCTGTTCAGGCAGTAGTCAGAAGTGTGCAATAATAAAGAAGAGAGTTGACCAAACTTGCCTATGTCTGGCATTTGGAAAGGCTCTATAAATACATTATATCCTTAACTTATTAAGGATATTAATGTATAAATGCACAAGCAGAAAATATGGAACAAATGAAAATATAACACAAAAATATGACATCAAACAAAATGTCAAACAAAATGATAGCTACACATCTTTAGTTGTGTAGTGTGTGTGGGGAGGGCACAAGCTGTTCATATAATGTACTTTGATACACAGTATGTAATTCCTGGTAGTGTATTAAGTGATTAATAGGATCTAACATTATTAACATATATATATATATATATATATATATTCTAGCAGAAAATGCAACACCTCGTTCAGAAAATTGTTCCAATTGCAAATATTTTGGTATTCACATGCTTATTGTTTTATTTGTTTTTTTGCACTGGAACAACAACAAAAAACAGAGAAGAGAAGTCAAAAGTTATAAAATTTCACAAAGAACTCACAAAATTATTGGCACCTTGTCAAAATTGCTAAATTGACTAAATAATTGCTTTTCAAGACTGTGATGCTCCTGTAATGTGTATTTAGACACACCTGTGGCAAGTAACAGGTGTGGGCAATATAGTAATCACACTTGCAACCAGTTAAAATGGAGAAAAATTGACTCAACCTTTGTGTTGTGTGTCACACTGAGCATGGAGAAAAGAAAGAAGTGTAAAGAGTTGTCTGTGGATTTGAGAGAAAACATTGTGGGCAATCTCAAGGGTTACAAGTCCATCTCCAGAGATCTCAATGTTCCTGTTCAAAATTACAATGAAGGATTGTTCGAATGGTGGATAAAAAAAACACTGCTGACACAAAGGCATAAAATAGCAAGACTGAAATTTGCCAAAACTTATGTGAGAAAACCACAATCCTTCTGGGAGAATGTACTGTGGGCAGAGGAGTCAAAAGTAGAAATTTGGTGAAGGACATCATGGCACTGTTTACTGGAAAAGGTGGAGGTTCAATGGGACTCTTCAATGGGGTTCTGGGACTGGGTGCCTTGACTGTGTGAATGCTATCATGAAATCTGATATTTACCAAAGAATTGTGGGGCGCAACATAGTGGCCAGTTTTAGAAAGCTTCGTCTCCACCAGAGGTCATGGGTCTTCCAACAGGACGATGACCCGAAACACACTTCAAAAAGCACTCAGAAATGGTTACAAACACAGCGCTGGAGAGTTCTGAAATGGCCAGCAATCCAGTCTAGATCTGAATCCCATAAAACACCCGTGGAGAGATTTCAAAACAGCGGTTGGGAGAAGACATCTGTCAAATCTGAATGACCTGGAGCAGTTTGCAAAAGAAAGGTGGTACAAAATTCCAGTAGAGAGTTGTAAGAAACTCATTCATGGTTACAGGAAGCGATTGATTTCAGTTATTTTTTTTCCATATTTTGCTACCAAATATTAAGATAAGGGTGCCAATAATTTTGTCCAGTACATGTTTTTTGGGTTCTGTGTGAAATTGTATCAGATTTGATTTTTCTTCTGCTGTTTATTTTGTGTTGTTCCAATGCAAACAAAAAATAAACATGTGAGTACATTTGCAACTGCAACAATTTTCTGAGAGAAGGGTTGCATTTTCTGATAGAATTGCAAGGGTGCTGATATTTTTGGCCATGACTGTATAATAAAATCATCTGCTAATTTCTTGTAAGACAGGAGATGTATATAGGTTTGTAAAACTGGATCTAACTCTTGCTTTTGTTTTACAGGAGAGTTTTGTACATGAAGGTATTTATGTACATTACTTATTAAAAAGTTCACAATAGATATAAAAATTAAAAAAAATCACTGAGCATAGATTACAGTGATTGGTCAATCGTCATCAGCGCTGAGAAAAGTTACACATACCATATGATATTCGATAGAAAATACTACGCTAATTTAATTGTGCGTTTAAAACCGCCGAATTACAAAATGAGTCTATTAGATGTACAATTTGTGGGAAAAGCATGTCGTGTGCTCTTTATAATATTGGAAAACTGTTTTATTCTAACCTAACAAAGTCACATGACCCCACAGATCAGCTGTTTAGCGTCAGGAAGAAACATGGCGATCTTCAGTGTGTATGTCGTCAATAAGGCTGGTGGACTCATCTACCAGTACGACAATTATGTGCCTCGGTCAGAAGTGGAGAAAACATTCAGCTTTCCTCTAGATTTAGTGTTGAAGATTCATGATGAGAAGGTAGTTGTTTCATTCGGACAGCGGGATGGCATCAAAGGTGTGTGTAAAACCTCATGACATTAATGGGCAGTTAGAGGAACAGTCCATGTATTAGTAATGCTGTTTGATCTAGCCAGTGATGTCATGTGTTTCTCGTATGCAGTGGGTCACGCTGTTCTGTCCATTAACGGGGTAGATGTGAATGGTAAACACACGGCGGAAGGGAAGGAGATAGTGGAGTATCTGAAAGATCCAGCTCACTATCCAGTGTCCATCAAATTTGGCCGCAATCGACTAACATCCAATGAGAAACTAATGTTGGCTTCAATGTTTCACTCGTGAGTATTACAGGATTCAGGAATCGGTTTAGTGTGGCACTGTTAAACGTTTCTTGAGATCTAATGTGAGAACACGAGAGAATAATTTATTAGACATTTGGCTAACACGTAATAATCACTTTAATTAATTAATTATTAGCGAATTTTAAGTAGTTTCACTAACAAAGTACCAAAGTGATAGTTTTTGCATTTACCATGACTGAACCATGATATAGTTTGAAGTAGGCCTACTTTGGAGTACTCTAGTTCTGTGGTTTAATATGGTTATCATTTAGTACCATGCTTTACATTAAAAGTCATGGTATTCCAGTACTGTCACTGTACTATGGGACAGCCACGCAAAATCCTTATGAACGATCCTTGTGAAACCCTATTGAATGTTTACTCTCTGTTTAAGGCTGTTTGCTATTGGATCACAGTTATCACCTGAGGTTGGCAGCTCTGGTATTGAAATGTTGGAGACAGATGTGTTTAAACTACATTGTTTTCAGACTCTCACAGGTATAGTTTAAGTAGGAAAATATAACATTTGTGTGCATGTGATGACTGAACAAAATCCTAAAGATTCTTATTTTTATTTTTTGCAGGAATTAAGTTCATTGTATTGGCAGACCCTCGGCAAACTGGCATCGATGCACTCCTAAGAAAGATTTATGAAATCTACTCAGACTTTGCGCTGAAGAATCCTTTCTACTCTTTAGAGATGCCTATCAGGTACCTAATGTGTTTATGAGTGTTTCGTTTGTAATGATATACAACATAACAAGTAATGTACAACTTCTTTCAGATGTGAACTTTTTGACCAGAATCTAAAGAGTGCACTGGAAATAGCAGAGAAGGCTGGTACGTTTGGATCAGGCTCTTGATCTGGATCGGAGTTTATCCATCCACCCGACAACATCTTTAGATGTTCTGCAGTCAACCATGTCCTGATAAATGGATGTGTTGTTGGCACTTCTTCAAAGGACAAGAAACAAGATTTCCTTCAACTTCTCTTCACTTCTGTGCAACACCAAATTTGTAGTGAGACAAAATTCCTGACAAACGTTTGTATATAATCGACATAAACATAGTTTCAAGTTCAGAAGCGCTTGTGGAGAACTTTCAAGATGAAGCAGCTCAGCGTGTGACTACAGCACGTTTTGTTCATTTAAATGTTATGTTTACTGTAATTTGCTTTGAGTTAGCAAAATATAATGTTGTGTCGAGTACTGTCAAGTATACTTTACATCGGACCCTAGTCTTCTTAGTTTACATCAAAAACAAAGTTGTTTAAGTTCAAATGTGTGATAAAAGCAAATGTATCCTGTATATATAAATAAGTACAGCATAATGCGATCATTAAAGTTTTTATTTATATAAACTCATTCATTGTGCTGTAACACATTATGTTCTGTCACATTTCATCATACACATTATTTGTAAAACAGATGTAGAGGTAGAACCAGTTAAAATTTTGAAACTAAAGAAAAGCCATTGAGAAAATGGCTTTCCAATTACACAATCCAGTTTTAGTTTTTAGTAATCAGAACAATTTAAAACACTGTTATCCAGTTTTAATAGAATGCAGAATAAATAACATGTTTCTGAATGCATCCTATTTTGGTATCTTATTTTGTATACTGGTAAAGATGTAGTGGAATGTCTTGGGACTAGATATCCAGTAAAACTGGGATGAATGCACATTTTGGAACGTCTTAAACTGTGCTTATGTAACTTGCTATTGTCAATAGTAGTACAACCACAAAAGCCTTAAATAAAAGTCGTTTCTGCAATCTTCCATATGTATATCAATTGTTAGTCATAAGAATATGAAAATCCAACCATGTTTGACAAACACAAATGTTAATTACTGAAAAAATGGCACATTATCAGCAATTTCAACTTGTGCCCTTACCTTAAAAACTAGTAAACAAACATTTAAATACTTTAATGTTTAGTCAGCCTTCTTAAGTAGGCTTTCCATCTTTTTGCAGATATTCCGGAGTAGAAAATAACCAACTGTGAAGATGATACAGGTTATCTTGGCTACCCAGAATGCTGCGTTTCAGCTGTAGTGTTGTGCACTGGTGCCAAATGGCACTCCTGAGAGAAACCCACCAACTGTAGGAAAAAAAGTAATATTTTCAGAAAATAAGCAACTGATTACATTTTTAATATAAATTTAAGATAAGCATCTTGAAAGTAAAAAAAGAATGTTCTGAAATAATCATAATGGTTCCCTTTCAGTCAGTCACGTTCAACGTTACGTCAACTGACTGACGTAACGTCTCCGTTCCCTCCTTCAGGGAATGGGGGTTACATATGTAACCAGCACGTTAGCGAACTTTCAGTGTTGGTTTTGCATTAATATGTTTGTAAACAGAATAGTGTCACCATCTGCCAAGCAACAATGGCATGAGAGGTCCCGCAACAGGCAGAATCCAAACCTGGCCATGAATTAAAATAACAACATTGTATTTAATAACACAGTACGAAATAACCAGAGACTGTTGTCATGTTAAAAAGAGTGCATATGAGTACAGAGGAGATATTTAACACATTTGAGCTGTGTGTTGATTTTTACATATATATACATACATATATATTTGGGTTCCTTCAGTCCATGGAATTTTTTTTTGCGATTTTAATTCTCTATTAATGTACAACATGTCCAGTCAGTCTACCAATCAAAACCATTGTCTAATCAATTAGAAAAGCATTCTTAGCACAAACACTGCAAGATGTAATATATAGTAAAGTCTAGAGGTTAGATGTTTTGGAAAAACATTAATACAAAAACAGTAATAGTGATTCTTGTTTTATTAAATACTATTTTAACATAGTATAAGTAATAAGTAATATGAATAAGTAATAGTATAAGTAATAAGTAATTGTAACTGGTTTGTGGATTGGGGTATTTGTATTTCCTGTATGTAAATATTGGTGGTATACTGTAAGCCCCCCTTTGTCACAGCTCGGTCTGACAGGTGCCATGCTGCTAAACTGCCCATCAGTCCTCCAATCTCAGAGTGCTCATGAAGGAGCTTCCTGTGACATCAGCACCAATACACGGTTTAGTTTCAGACCCGAGAGATCCATCACACCCAGACTAGCAGACTGTTTCTTAAAGGGGTCATTTAATGCTCAAACTGTTCCCCAGTCATATACACTCTAATTCTTCACCAGTCAAAAAAATACCATATTGCTACAAAAATGAAAACCTTGGGATTCCGATGTCATATGACTGTGGGCAGTTCCAGGTCACAATAATCTGCCCCCTTTCACAGAGAGGTAATATGGAGGATTGTTTTGTGAATCTGTGACAGTCTAATGTGGCATAGGCTTGGCAATGAGACTGTTATAAAAAAACAGAGCTGTTAAAAACTGTATTTCAAGGCACAGGAACCAAAAAAATGAGAGTTTTCTTGTCCCTATCACCCTATCAGGCCAAAAATAGACAGCGTGGACCTCCAGCTGTAGCTCTGAGCCATCACTGTGGCAATGATGTGCCCCAGACCCCCAGCCAAATTCATACTGCACGAGAGCACTGCCCACCATGTGCCAAACTGAAATGGCTTAAACCACTATTTAAAAGAAAGTATTGACATTTGTAAATCTACCCACTACCACAATATAATCAGAAAATATCATAAATCAATCTTTATTGAGATATATATTATATTTTATATATACGTATATATTTTATATATTTGGGTGTTCTTTTTTATGTTTTATAAATTATTACAATAACATTAAATGTAAACATTTATTTTATGTCATTAATAATAAATATAAAAACAGTGTGCAAATTATTTATATTCTATATATATATTCTATATTTAATGCCTAGTCCATAAACTAAAGGATGGTATTCACACCTTACAGAGCACTTTCGCACATGATGGCCATCCCAGACCCTTACCCAGTCCATTCAGAAGCCACAGAGCTGAAAACATGGCCACAGAGGAGGACCAAGAGAAAACCACATTGATGCCATCAGAAGCTGGCAGAGAAAAGCCATTGCACACTGATTTGGTCGGACAGAACACTGCTTATGAATTTGCTGATGCCGTAAGCCAGTGATTGGCTGCTAGTGATGAGGCCTGCAGTGCAGAGATATGAAATTAATGATTAAATTAATCCAGGGCAAGAAAATAAAGAAATTTAAATACACTGTAATATAATAGGAGATAAAAAGAGCCTCAAATAATAATTTACAAATACCTGAGTTTCTGTACAATTTAACACATTTTACATTCTTCAAAATAATAACAATGGCAAAAAGCTGACTACACTAACATTTAGTATGTCTTTGTTACAAGCATATAGGCAATTTCGGCAGAATAGACCATGTGACATTTAGCCTTTAATATTATAATATTTAATATATAATATTTAAAATTTAAAATTTTACAGACGATTTCAGAAATGGAAAAGGCAATAGTTTTATAATACAACCTCTCAAATGTATGAGCACATAACAGAGAAGACAAAGAACAGGCCACCATTAAAGTTGCACACACTCACTCAGGTCGTCCTTATCCCATGAGTCTTGCATCACAAAGGGCATTACAAAGGAAAACATTTTTCTGTTTAAATAAAACAATGTGTAGCCCACAAACATGGCCAGGAGGATAGTAGCTCTTAGTAGCCATATCCAGACTTCGCCATGGTCGGCACAGTGTAAAAATAATCATGCAGAAAATATAAGCCACAACGCAGCAGGGTTCCACTTTAACTGAGCCACCAGGAGCATCTGAAAGCTGTGAAGTCAACAGTCTCTGATTCTGTGAAACATAGAGATCTAGTGAGGTCAGAAACAGGGCTGTAATCAATTGCAGGGTTAATGGTATTGATGGTATAGATCTTTGGAGTGTCTTTTGACAAACTAAAGCTTTCAGGTGAACAGGTTGAAATGTACTTTATTGACCTGTTTTCTTTAATAAAAGCAGGGGGCACAACATCCCACTGCTAATTCATATTCAGCAGATCTACTGTTTGTTTTTCCGTACTTTGTTGCAGTTTTGTGTTATTGAAGATCGCCTGACCAGAGAAGTTTAATGATTGACATGAGGGTCTCTATGTGGCAGTTCACATACAGTAAACGTTTATAAAACATTATACAAACTGAAATATAACGCAGACATTACAAAAACATTATGTGCAATAACATCTTTCCGTGAACAAGTTATCTCTCGGATGCCTTTTCTAGCAAGCTGTTCTTGAACCTTTTATTCACGTCTAAACCCTGTCGATCATGATGCTTGGTAAATTCTTTAAATCAATTTTTTTCTTATGAAATCATATGTGAGTGAAGAGGATGTAGATAATAGGGTTAGGTGGAGACAGATGATTTGCTGTGGCGACCCCTAAACGGGAACAGCCGAAAGGAGAAGATGAAGAAATCATATGTCTGTGTTTTTTGTTTGGATGCTGTAAATGAGCAATCCTAAACTACTGTCAATGCCAAACTGCTTAAAAGGTAATACAGTTTATTTCTGCCACCTACCGGATGAATGGGAGTACAACAACCAAAAAGACCTTTATTGAACAAACATGGGTTAAGGTTTTTACCTTAATTCCTAACTCGCTACTATATTTCTTTTATATTTTATTTTTTGTAGCCATAAACTCCCATAAACATCCTCATAAACTACCCTTTTATTGTGGCAGCAAGTTTTAAACAGCCCGTGTTTATTCAGAAGATGTATACAAAATCTAGTTGTTACAATAAACGCAATTGAATATATGTTTCAGTCTTTCTTTAAAGGAAAGGACGTGACGTGACGTGAGGCCAAGTATGGTGACCCATACTCGGAAATTGTGCTCTGCATTTAACCCATCCAAGTGCGCACACACACAGTAGTGA
>JAZGTJ010009684.1:0-19057 GCA_036877575.1 Botia almorhae
GACAAAAGAACTGTTCTTTTTGTTTCATAGAGAGAAAATGCAGAGGACAGTGATTTAATTGAAAATGCCTCACAGACCTGAACAAATAGGGTTATTTATTGGAGTTTAACTAAATGTTTGGTACTTATTGAAATTCAGAAAAAGACTGGGAAATGTTTACGGATGTTTTAAACTAAACATTTGAGCACCTCATCCTAAAATTTCTTAGTCATAGTCTGTCACTGCTATTTGTACTGTACCTTTTCAACCTGGTATCTTGTATTGGAAAAATACAAAACCACTCACTCAATATTTTGTTGTGAATATAGGTTGTATAGTTAATGTACAGTAATTGTGACCATGGCCAGTTTTATATGTGTCATTTTTGCAGGTGCATATTATGTGAAGTCACCTCATTTGCATGCTGTCTTGTTGCACCTCTCTCTCCTATGTGTAAATGCTTGCTCTGTGTTTTCCCAGATTCCAATGTACTATAAGAAATTCCAGCACCAAACATGTATTGGCAAGTAAAGGCCATCCTGGTTCTGATCATGGGTTTCTACACCATTTTGTGCATTCAGTATCGTTTCCATGGCATTAACTTGGCATTAACTTAATTATCATTACGATGATAATAGAGGCAAGTTTAGGGGAAAATCCTCAAACAGTTTGTCCTACAGCAGGGAGCAATACACCAGGCTTAGTGATAATGTTCAGAGGAATAATATTTGAATGAATAAAATATATAAGGCACTCACTGGGGTACCTTAGACTGCCAGTTTCTGCACATTAACCTCTGTTTACTCACTATTTGGTGGGCTGAATGCTGCATTTTACGGATTTGTCTTAAAAATCACTGTATATTTAAGTCTAAATTAAATTTTTCAATAGAACTTAAACAGTGTTTAGGTGTTTAGGATCATAGGTTTTAGCAAAAATTGACAAGACCATAAATAATTTATTCGAGATTCCTTTAGTTTTAACAATGTGAAAGTGTCTGTTGAAGAAAAACTTTAACATATGTCAAGTTAGGGGATAACAATCATCACCAGCTGCTTAAATTTACAGGAATGTCAGATTGCTTCCCTCCCCTCCTAAAGGTCAATGTGTTGAGCTGACGGTAACTTGATTTTTCAAAAGAAAATGATTTGTGTACGTGTTTTTAGAGAGTAAGTGAGAGTTAGAGAGATTGCTGTAGCAAATAGTGAATACCAGGTGGGTTATACTACCATCTTCTTCATTTGCATTATTGTAACAATGCATTTAGAAGTTATCAAAATAAACACTGACTAAATAAATAGCTTTAAGGCATATTTCTCACCACTTTTCTTCTGTATAATTGCCCAGAACTTGCTGTTGATGCCCAACCCGAGCACCTGTCCCGTAAACTTATACTCACTCCTCTATTATGACTTTTTTCTATTATGATTTTTATGTTTAGCACAGACTCTGGACCTGCACTGGGCATCTGATGCAGATTCTCCTGCTGTTTACTGGAAATTGTATGTTCTGCATCATGTTACATATTGATAACATATGTTTTGAGAAGACTTCTTTAGACCAGCTTAAAAAATTCCAAAAGGATCCAATTAACAGGGCTGGGTTGAACTTTAACTCGCACATAAGCACAATACACCTCTACGTCGTTCTTCACTGCATTTGAAGCAGTCTGAAATTGGTTTACTTGGTAGGGTACATATAATAGCATACTGGTTTTGCTGTTAAATTGGTGTTCCTCTAGCTCAACTGGTAGTGCATTGTTTTAGCAGTGCAAAGGTTGTGGGTTTGATTCCCAGGAGAGCACATGTAGGGATAAATTGTACGTCTTGAGTGTAGTGTAAGTCGCTTTGAATAAAAGCCAAATGCATAAATATAATTAATAAAGTAACATATCACGATGGTTTGAGCTATTCTGGGCAATGCACCTCACTAAATAAATAAATACACAATAAATAAATCAATAATTTATGATAATAGTTCCCACATGTTAGAAAGAAGTTATTAAGTTATAAATTACTAATTAAATATTGAGTAAAGGCAGTGTTTTTTTCCATGTCAATAACAACTGATAATACATAACGATTTTATTGTAAGAACAAGCTCAAAATAAAGAAAAACTTAATATTCAATGTGTGTGTTTGTGGGTAAATGTCCAATTTGTCAAAATGTCTGTACATGTCAAAAATAATTGCTGCAAAAATAATTTGAATAGCTCGATATAACTCTAAGCAAGTGTGACGGTCACTTTGAAAGGCAGCATGTTTCCACTCGGTCATATTTAAACGTGGAACCTGCATGCTGCCTACAGCATAACAGTTGTTTGGAATATTCTGATATTCATTTTAATAGTATGGAAAACAGAAGAGTGTCATATCTTTAGGTGTTTTAAACAGTTTCTGGTTAACAGGTAATCATCGGAATATCAGGATGTTTGCTAAAGCGTTTCGTGTGAAATCTAACACGGTTATCAAGGGATCTGACAGGTATTCACTAGTTTCCATTAGATTTTCACTGAATTTTATAGATGAGTTAAAAAGGAAAGAAATACGTCTGAATACCACAGTGGGTTAACTCGTAAGTGAGTTTAAGTTCGTGTGTAGACAAACTGAAGTTTATTTAATGTGGGGGTTTATTTTTACCCCACATTACATTTACGAGATGCAAAGAGTGAACTGCTGAATTAGTTTAGGAAACAGATTTTGATATCGATTGATTAATTCAATTTTTTTCATTACATTTATTTTGACGGCGTCTTAATCCATGCCCTTGTGGTCCTGTCTGCCCATACAGAAGGAAACTCAGAGCAGATATCTCCTCCTCTTTTCCTTCCCTGTCTGTGGAAGATCTTAACGAGCTTGTCCCAAATAAAGAAGAGCTGAATATAGTGAAGATTTATGCTCATAAGGGGGATGCAGCCACTTTGTACGTCCTTCATAAAACCCCCATATTCTTTCAGCTGGAAAAACAGCTTTTCCCCACTGGTGAGTCTGCATGTTTAACTCAGTCTGAATTTTTTTATTTAAATGCTGTTTTAGTTTATTATTGACTTTCTTGTTCTTAGTGTACACGCTGTGGCGATATCCTGCCATGCTGCCAGCATTCACTACATGGCCACCTGTCCTGCAGAAGTTAGCTGGTGGAGCAGGTCAGGATCTTTGGCATTTTTGTTGGTATTTTGTGTCCTGTTGAATGTGTGTTTCACTGATTTCTCCTCTGCAGATCTTATGTTGCCAGGGGTAGTGGTATCTGCTAGTGGCCTTCCTGAGGTAGATCAAGGAGACTGCTGTGCTGTCAGTCTTGTGATGAACAGGTAGAGCTGCTTGCCACATGTATACTTTGTTATGGCATGGAGTCATAATCTCTCAATCTCTCTCATCTGCTTTTTAGTCATTTGAAGTGTTTGTCAGCTGGCCTAGAGGTTACTTTGTCAACGTGGTCAGCTTTTGCTATTACTAATACTGTAAGGTGTGATTACAACCACTCTCTGGCTTCCATTGATCAGGAAACAATACCAAACATATACTCAACATAAACCATTATTTAGGCCAGTGTTGCTATTTCAGGTTTGGCGAGATGGTCAAATAAACAGCAATATTTCGATTATGCAACAGTGTTCACTTTCTATTAATTATCTTATTAATTAATACTGTAGTTGTCGCCGCATATTAAACGGGCATAAAGTATTTTTAAAAGCATTACCTTTGATGAAGTCCTTTCAATAACAAACATGAGAACATGATGTTGATGCACTTTTGTTTTCCATGTGACTTTGTGGTGTTACAGGGCACCAGTGGCTGTTGGTACAGCAGCCATGTCGAGTGCTGAGATGAGGAACAGTGGAATGAAGGGAAAGGGAGTGAATATTCTGCACACATACATGGATCAGCTGTGGTAAGCTTGGTTTTTAAACATTGTTCAGAAAATAACAGTCAGAAAAGAGGCTTGGGCCAAAATTAAAGATATGGGGGCCACGGAAATAAAAAAACAAGGGCAAAAATGCTCTTTATATATTTGTAACTTCTGATCTATTTCTTAAGATAAAAAAAAGTTGATTTCTGACACTGGTTTTCAGAGTTATTAAAACTCTTTTGTGTTATATTACCTTTATGGTAAAATAATATACTTGTTTGTAGTAGACCTTTTAATTCATAGATATATGTAGACTCAAGGTTCTTATTTAGATCTCTTTCTTTCTGAAACGATCTGCAGGGCATTTGGAGATAAGACAAATCCTCCAGTTATACCGGTCCCAAATTTTCCAGCACAAGTGGAGGCAGAGGAAAGTGAAGAGGATGAGGGGGTGAAAGAAGAGGGGCAGATGAGTGAAGTACAGAATAACCCTGAACCAGCTGCAGTGGAAACATCTTGTCAGAGCATGCAGGAGCTAAGACTGGCGGAGCAAGACCGTGAGGTGTTGAAAGACGAAGAACAGGTTGAGGATAAAGCGTTAGAAGACGCTGATGGAGGAGAGGATGACTCTAGATCTCCACAAGGTGAGATGACTGACTGCATGTGGACTTCCTGTTTCACATAGGTCACCTTTGTTTGACATTTCTGTCTGTCTCTCTACAGAGCAGATGGATGCATTATTGCTCCAGTGTTTCCTCCATGCACTTAAGACTAAAGTGAAAAAGTCAGCGCTCCCTCTGCTGACCAGCACCTTCCTGCGCAACCACATGGTGTCCTGCTGGTACTTTTTTCCCTTGTGTTACTGCCTTTAAATCTCTAATACTAAAGTCAAGAACTGCGTTTCCATCCACATATATTTGTGCTATTTGGATTATTGCGTTAAAATGCTGCATGGAAACACCAAGATGCCAATTAAAATTCCAAAATACACAAAAAAACTTGCTACAATGAAAACATTTATAAAATAAATTCCTAAATGTACATTAAAAAGTTATCTATACAAGTCACATGACTGGAAACACGGATAATTTAAATGCTTTTTATTGGCAATTAACAGCATTGTCCAATGGCAATTGATTGAATTGTGAATTGTGTTCTTGTCTTGCAAGAATGTACAAAAACAATTCTTTAAGAATGTTCTAATTTTTTCCCCCCATAGTCCTAGAGGAAAGCAAATTGATATCAAGAAATCCAGTTATAAAAAGGTACTCTTCTTACCTTATTATAGGTACAGTCCATTATTTTTTAGCTTTATTATCTATTTTGGGGTCTCAACCTTTTTGCTGTCTCTCTGTCCAGCTCTCTAAGTTTCTGCAGTGCATGCAGCAAGATCACAGACTGGTTCAGGTGAAGGAGTTGAGTAAAGGTGTGGAGAGCATTGTGGAAATTGACTGGAAAAACCCTGAGTATGCACTGTTCTCTGTTTAACTAGTAACCTCTTCTCATTCAGTACATCACTCAGTGCCAGGCCCACACAGAATCTCTGCAGATTTCAGCAAAAATCGGAACAGGCTATTTGTATGTGTTTTTTTAAATTTTACATAGTTGACAGCTACAAGTTAGATTGTAGAACTCAAACCTTTTTGCCATATTTAAATCATTAGTTAGCTAAACAGCTAGTTATTGGATCAAAATTAGACATTATTTGACAATTCAAATAGTTAAAATGTATATCAGTGACATTATAAGCTAAATTTTGGTTTTTGTATTTAAGTAAATATGCTGTTCATTACCACAATTTAAATTAGAGTCAATTCCCTTAAAAAAACACTATGTTCTTTCACGTCTGTTTATGTCCTTGTTTTCAGGTTATGTTCCTTCAGCCCACCAGAGGATTGTGTGCAAGAGAAAGACACTGTGGAGGAGGACGGAGCTTGTGAGGTTCTATACCAACCCCCTGAAATCACACCCCTGTATGGGGTCACTGCACGTCTGGAGCCTCTCTTTCAGGATGCCCAGAAAAAGTAAATAAGAGGAAATATTGTGTGTGTGTATGTGTGAATTTAGGTGCATTTATGAGTGTGTTGAGGTTCCAACCATCTTTGTGTTTCAGAAAGGGGTCGACACTAAGGGCAAATGAAGTGAGGAATATAATCACAGATTATGTAAAGAAAAACGAACTTGTTCATGAAACCAACAAGAAGTGAGTTTTAAGTTCCTTAAACAGTTACATTAGTTCACTTATCTTTTAAATTCATGTTTTTTTGTAGAAAAACATTTTTATTTTCTCTACTATGTCAGATTTTTGTATGTGTGTATCTACTGTATAGATTCAGCTGTGTTTACAGATTCTATATAGATTCAAGTATGCTTTTCCAAGTGTTGCATTGAAGTAACTTCCTATTTTTTTGTTTATCAGTTATGTTATTATTAACCCTACACTTTGTGACTGCTTACTGGAGAAGTCTGAGTACCAGGAAGTGGAGAAGCTGAAATGGGATGACCTCATTAGCAGGTAGACCTCATTTCTGTACCAAGACAATTAGGTGCCCCTTATGGAAGAGTATTAAATTCATTATATGCTTTCATTACAAGTAAAGAGGAATATGTTGTAAATGTCTGACTGTATTTAATGCCAGAGGCTTCTGTTAGTTAGTCTACAATCCAACTGCGTGTCTAATCGCTAACAGATGGTTTAGACACAAGGGAGGAACTTTAAACTCGATTAGATGCTTATGCTTGGCTAATAAACACTAAATGATAAACGCTACATGCACATAATAATACAAACATTTTTTTTATCAAGGTTAATGTATAAATATAATTTATTTGTTAATTTTTGTTCATTCAGATATGTGTTGCAATAAACATTAACCAAGCTTAATAGATGCTGTAAAAAATTGCTCATTGTTATGCATTGCATTTGTTTATGTTAATGAATTGAAACTTATTGTAAACTGGTGCCCTCTGTGTGTAGAACTTTAAGTAAAATGCAGGCATGCCATGAGGTGCTGTTTCCAGGTCAGCCTCCTGTGGTTCAGAAAGGTCAGGTGGAACCCATAGACATAACTATCGCATCCAAGGGGTCCAATAAGAAGGTATGAATACATGTATTCAAAAGTTCATGAATATAAAATACATATAAAACATACATATATAATTTATTTTATATACCATTATAAAATAATGTTTTGTCCCTTTTAATTCCCACATTTGTAAAGGTTACAATTATTAAGAACCTGGAGGCATTTGGTTTGGACCCAGCTGTGGTAGCTGACACCTTGCAACATAGGGTTCAGGCCAGCTGCATGCTCCAAGATGCCCCAGGAGCCAAAAACAGAGTCCTGGTGCAGATCCAGGGAAACCAAATCCAACATGTTGGCAAACTGCTGCTAGGTATCGTGCATTACAAGACTTTCATGTATCTATATTTGCAGTCTTCTACATCAGTGAACAAATTTATTTCTTTTTTACACAGATCAATATCAAATCCCACGGAAATATGTACAAGGTCTTGACAAAGCCCCCAAACCAGGCAAGAAGAAATAGCAGACAGTCTAATCAAAACATATGTTGCTGTAACATATTGAAGAACTCCTGGTCCAGCCAAATTGTCATTTGTGCAATAAAACAATTATAATTTCATTCTGAGTGATCTGTAATATAATCCATGTTATATATATCACCTTTAATAGCTATGAAGGTTGTTTTACATACTACATATGACATTGCTTATTATATATATCTACTTATGTTTACATTTACATTTATTCATCTAGCAGACATCCACAGCGGCTTACAAAAGGCGAGATCGTAAACATTTTGCCTTAAGAACCAGCAAGCCAATGTTAAGAGGATTGCTGGTCCTGTTATATACTTGTAATGTCAAATACAAGTATATAACAGCACTCGCTGTACTGTATCGATTGGCAGACAGTTTGTGACTCCACTCAATAGTAAAATCTGAATAGGATGTAAACGGAACCCAATAATTTTTTTTAGAATGTGAGATATAAGAGCGACAGTCTACATACAAGAGTCGCAGAGTTACAGTATGTAAATAATGTATACTTGCTTTATCAGATCTTTAAATCTCAGTTTAAGTATTATATTTAGATATTTTTTTCCACCAGTCATGTTAGGTTTTAAGTTTCTTGCTGCTGTGTAAATAGTTTACTTGATTTTACTTGAAGTACATTTTTAGTTTGACCCGATTTGCTGTTCGGTGCAAACTTCGTAATTCAAAGCGACAACTAGCGCCATTCACTTGCGCAGACTAGCGTGAAAGTGGCGCCACCATTTGACCAGAGTCAGATAAACTTCTGGAAAAATCTGGCATAGGTGAGGTTTATGACTTCATCTGATTTGCAGAGCTAGCTAGCACTGATCACAATGTTCTGAGGTGTAAATTGATTCATTAATCCGATAAGTATGTAACTATGTGTATGTGTATAATATATATATATATATATATATATATATATAATAACTATAAAGATGGTGCTAATAACCAACTATCATTGGGAGGTTTCCACAAACTAAGATGTTAAGTCACCTAACGCATGGATTACACTGCAAGGTGTGGATGCACCAGCTGTATACAGGATCTTACTTAAATTGGGGGGGTAAAGTTCAAATTTGGGGCTAGTAGCCCAAATGGTTTGTAGACATCTTAACAGGACTTACTTTGCAGCAGTTATACTTATGGTAAGACAAGTACATTGTAAGTTGTCTGTCACGCAAAAACATGTTTTGTAATTGTTGTGGTTTGCCATGTTATCACTTTTGGTTTCAGTTTTGCTATAGACACTTTAATATAGACATTTAAAGACCCTAAAGACTCCACCAAGACTCTTGAGAAAAGGGGCCTGTTACATAAATGTTGAGTCTGCACAAAATAGGCATTTTCCCATGCGTTTTGTATAACGATATTTTTAAAAAACATTACACACACTGTTAACTGGGTTAGACAGTTTTTCTAAATTATTAAAATCAGTTTGTTAATTATCTCTTGGCCTATACAGAAATGCCTTTACAAAATGGCTGAACGGCAATTCATTTTCTTAACAAATTTCACCACTAGATGTCATCAAATGTACACAATGAAGCAATGCTCAGTATGGCATATTTTTTCTATAAAAATATTTTAGTATAAATATTTTTTGTAGAAAATTACATAAGTTGGTTTATACAAAAAATAATGATAAATGAAATTGTCGGTAATTTCAAATACTGTAACAATCATTACTGGAATTCTAAAGCACATAGGAAGAGAAACTATAAAAAGAACAACTTGAATTAGTCATTTTGTTACTTTCTAATAACCAATTATAAATATGCACAAAGCCAAACATATTCTTGCCTAGATACACACAATTTACAGGTGGGCTCATTTTCTGATTGGCTGACATGCTTTTGAACCATCTTCAGCACTGTTTCCCTGTGCTTCTGGGAGGGGAATCACTACACATTTTGGACAACTACATTGTCTGATTAATATTCTTTGTTGCCTATTAGAGAGTTACACATGTAAGGCGTGGTCAGTACTTATATCTATCATTACTACATTACTACAGAATTAATTTCTCTTATGATTGAAACAGTGGTCTGACATGCAAGGTAAGTAAGGTACTTCACATAGTAAAATTATATTTACTGATTTGGGAAGAAATATAAGTTAATGGAAAAATTTGTAAAATTCACTTAATTAATTAGGATTTTATCATGTTTTTTGTACATTACTATAATAACATGCAGTTTATTTTTTTCATATGTGCTGGATATTTAATAGAGTTAACATTATTAAGAGTTCATTAAGAGTTCATATTTATATCATTGAGAGTGAACTGTGATACATTTGTTTCAGTCCTACAGACATTAAATTTTCCAGATGCTGAGAGAAACTGCACAAAGAGAGCTGCATATATGGTATTGATGGTAAAGAATTATACCACTCAGATAGATTTCACAGATCCAGTAATTTTTCCTGGATTATTATGAACTAGACATTGGATTAATGGAACATTGCAAAACAAACAGAGCCTCAGGTGCTGAAGCTTATAACAACCCAAAAGAGTGAACAGGTAAGACATACAAAAAATCGCTCATCAGCTTCACTAGGTATGTTTAGCTGCTAAATATTTCCTGATATACCAGAAAGTACCTGATATACCAAAAATAGCCTAAACCATTTTGAGCCATTATGTAAATTGATGCTGTTATTTCAGCAAGGTTCATATATGTAAATCCGCAATAATTCTAATTATACATGTAAATCTGCAGTTTGTTTTTCTGTGTTCCTAGCAAGACCTGAAACTCCCATCTGTTCAAAAGATGATGTGGTACTTGGTGTTGAAAACACCTTCATCTATCATCTGACAGGACTTGTTCTCCCACCTGTCACAATAATCTTGGCTAAGAACAATGTGAATGTGACAGAGGGTATATATCAAAGCCAGTATAGTCCTGGGGTTCATTTCTCAAAAGCATCATAAGCCTCAGTATATTGCAGCACCAATGGTCTCTACTATCAACTTAGGTTTACAATGCTTTTGAGAATGCTTTTCCCTTGGTTCCTCTTTTATTTTATCTGCTTGTGTTTGCTGTCCTGTGCTAGTTTGTTGTTGTTTCATAGTGGGTGCTTTATAAAAGTCAGATCAATGCTTCCTTGTTTCCTCGCTCCTTTATTCTCCAGCCTTCCAACCCAGAAACTGATCACAGTTTGCTGAAGACTATCCCAGCTACAGGACCTTTAGCCAAGGGAGAAAAACATGCTGGGATTGCGGGATTGGTTAGCATGGGGGATCCCTGGTTTAGATGACAGGTACCGGCAGGCTAGAAGGATTGCAGCTGCAGTGGTTGGGGAAGCGAAAACTCAGGTTTGGGAGAAACAAGGAAAAGCCATGGAAAAGAACTTTTGGTCGGCCTTAAAGAAGTTCTGGCAAACCATCCGAAGTCTTGGGAAGCAGGAACTGAAGGATGTTATAAGCCAGGATGGGATCCTGCTGACCTCTTGGTGATATAGTCTGTAGGTGGAAAGAACTTTTTTAGGATCTTCTGAACCCTGAGAACATGTCCTCGTAAAATGATGCAGGGTCTGAGAACTCGGGACAGTATTGGGACAATAATCTTGTTTGAACAATTATTACTTTTCTGATTGCATTTAATACATCTTTAACAGAATAGCTTCTCTGTTTATTCGGTGCTTATCAAAAGAACACTGTTCCTGCAATAGCCCCATGTGCAGCTGTTGTCTTGTTGATCAAGAAAATGCACACAGTTTTGCACACAGACAGTAATCTAGTAGCATTTTGATCATTACTGGCACAGTACCTCTGTTTCTCCCTAAGAAGCTTAGCCAGTAACATTGATTCTTGGAATGCTTTCACTTGTAATCTGCTTTATCAGATATTCCTGACCACAGAAAGAGATCATGGTTTTGTTTTGCCTGGGAGATAGAAACCAATGTGTGTTCCAAATCAATCCGGCAGGAGAACTTGAATCAAGTCAAGCTATTTATTATCTGTGATACGGTTCAAAACTACAGGGTAGCACTGTGACGCATTGGATTAATTATATGAATTGTGTGAATAGTTTGTAGTTTCTGATTTACAGTTTATAAATTAGAACATTAACCAGCAGATGGCATCATATGAAAATATTATACAAATATGGCCAGAGGGTGATCAATGTACTCACCGCATCTAAGTAGATACGACAAGCTACACGAAGAAGATAACCAAACCGAAATCCAAGTAATGCAGAATTTAATGTAGGCCCACATTTAATGTAGAGTGTGGCTACTTCAGGCTATGGGTTCCACGGTATGTCATGTTATAAGTAAAGGGATCAGCAGAAATTAACTTCATCTTTTGTGCTGATTCTAAGCTACCTTTAGCCACCGTGTTTCCCCTGCGAATATTATAAGGGTGGAAAACGTTTTTATTTTTGGATACGAAACCTATTGAAACATTTACCTATTCATAAAAAACATTGACCAATAGCAGGGCAGGTTTTTACATTTTATGAGGTAAGTTGTCCCAATGGAAACATACCATGATTTAAAAGGCTATTAAAGGCTTTTCAGCAACGTTTAAGCAGTAAAACAATTATGAAGCACAAAGCAATTGAAATAGCAATAAAGGTAACCTACAGTCATTAAACCTACAGCCATTATTTTTTATTACGATGTTATGTTGAATATTATTCTATCATATTTTTTTAATTATAGATGGATATGTGATTAATTAAAAGACATAGACTACACATTTAATGCACATGTTAATAGCTTTACATTATATAAAAAAGCCAATTTGCTGCTCTAGAATGAGATGAGAATGAGATCAAATCAGATTCAAAAAGATTCTCTGGAGTCAGAATGAGACAGACAGAGAGAGAAAGAGAGAGAGAGAGAGAGAGAGAGAGAGAGGAAGGCAGAGGGATGTGATGCGAGTAGAGCTGATTGGTATTCTGCACGTTGTGTGGATGCGCTGCAGTTTTCATCAGCTCGTGCAGAACTCCGCCAGTCAGCTGATGAGCTAAGTGACCTGATGCTCTGTGGGTTTGTGCACAAGGGAATTCCTTTATCTATAGTTCCTCTGGGACTGTAGTTTTCTCCTGCTTGTTGCTGCATAGACGCACAGACCTTTCCACATGCCCCAGTGAGAAAACCAAATACACTTACTACCACAATATGGCTTTTTATTATGTATTTATTCCAAAATATAAAATTCTATTATGATCATTATAACAATGGATAGTTAAAAATATTATTTTAATTAATCTCTTGATACCAACAACCATGCGGATGATGTAAACATACAGAATACACACGCTGATTTGCATGCAGCTTGTACTGAGGTTGACTGCAAACCATTCTGTATGGCTAAATCTCTAGGAGCACTGCAGGTCGTGGTACAATGGATTGATTCTTGCCTGCATCTGGGGTCAGTTCGCTTTTGAACTATACAAAACTAAAGTAAAACTAGTAAAATGCATTATCAAAGGTCTGTGGTTGGACCTTGTGGGTAGACATCTTGAAGCTAAAGGTTCCCCCTTTGGTTTTAATGTAGTATTTATCATTTTCTGTATTTTAATGTTTGATTATGTCAAATAGGATTTGCCAGGCACTTCCATATACACAAATATATAAAAAATACACACACATTCACACACATGTATGTTATATATGTTCTGTAACATTTCTCTTTTTTTAACTCTAATCTCCAACATCAGTGAGAGCAGCAGCCATTTTGATTTGACCAGCCATCAGTCTGGGAAAACCGATATCACCCTGATCCTTATATGGCTTCACCCCTAATTTGGGTGTCTGCAACTCTATGACTGAATGGGAATAATATTTTGCAAGGAGACAGATTTAGCCACACTTGAGTTGTTCATATAAGAGGCCCAGTGAGCTTATGAGATATATACACTTATCCATCTTTCAGATTATGATTGTGCTGCTGAGAGGATTGCTGGACAAAAATGGGTTGCGCCCTGGACTTTATCCAGTTAGGTTTTTTCCCTCTGTTACCCAAAACTGCTTAACCAAATTTATGAAAAATGAAAGGCGAGATAGAGAGAGAGTAAAATCAAATGTCCTGAAGCTAAGAGGTTGAATTTTTGGTCCCCTGCACTGTATGAAGCCACAGAACATTAATCAGCTGGACGTCCATCCCCACCATATGTGTGTGAGGAGCAGTGAGACAACACTATTTTGCTGCAGAGTTTGTTATTCTCCAGACAAGGAGATCAATGGTAATAGTGTTATTTAAAACAGTTGCTTTGGGCTTTTGCAGAATTTCATATCCTACCTAGCCTCTTTTAATTTGGCCCCTTTTTTCCTGACTGTAATCTCTGCTTGAACTCCCAGTGCATGCTGTAAGCTTCACTACATAACTTGTATTTGACTGCCTGCCTAATTGAAGAGCAGTGCATGACTACAACATTTCAAAAGCACTTTCCTCTTTACCCAGACAGTGTTAAAGGGAATAGATAGGTAAATGGACACATCTTTTATCCACCCTCATGGTGGATAAAAAAAAACCTCATGGTTTTTCATGGAACACAAAAGTCACTCAGAAAATTAGCTGAGCTAAAAAATTAGCTTTTTTTGACAGGCTGTCTCTTGTTTAGGACAAATCATTTGTTTGGCAAGATTACACTGTCATACAGTATTTCAGTTTTATTTTACAATAGTAGAAACCATGCTTTTATATTTCATATGCCTAACTTGTACAAAACAGCATCCAAACATATTTTCCAAAACAGTCAGAGATGGACATCCAGCAGCATCCTGCATACTGGCTAGTACCTTTGGTCTCTTTGGAGTTTGTTTGTTACAAAATCATCTGGAATGTCAATGAAATTGTTGTTTTTACATAAGACGAGATAAGTCAAGAAAACTGTAATAGCATGCCATACTCGAACTCTGTAGATACATATAAATACAATGAAAAATATCAGTAGGACCATAAAACATATAGGATCATACATATAAAAAATACTCAAAACTAAAAGGCAAAATACACAGTGTATTATTTGCAGATGTGTGTACATGTGGAGAAATGTGTACTGCAATTGTGTGTTGTGGTACTAATGTGACACGAATATCTAATGTAGAATGCCACTGCGCTGTTTATATAGGATCTGCATGGCTTGAGGGGATGTACATGCTGGCCCTGAGGCTACCTTTTAAAACACTCCCCTCATCACTCAGAGTGTAGATGGTGCTCTGTTGCTGTATGCCCTCTAGTATCAGCTTCATCATGTGTACGTACAGGAGTGTGAAGCATCAGTGATGCAGAAGGTTTGATTAACATTAGCAGGAGGTTTGATTTGCCAACATTAGTGCCTGTGACAGGCCGCCATTGGTCTCTGTTGCTGTAACGAATGTGTCGTCATGTGCTGCAACAGTTCCAAAAGATCGATGCAGTTTACCTTTATACAGATACACAGCCTGGACCCACTGAGAGGAAGCTAACAGAAGATAGATGGGCATTTTGATAAATGGTTTTTTTTAAGAGGTGTAGGTTGTCTTGTTATTGCTATGTGTTTAGCAAACGTTGTACAGTGAGCATTTACGGTAACTTGTTCCACCGACAGTGTTGCTGTATGGATTATAAGTACATCACACTTGTCACCCGGTGTGATTGTGAGGTGTTAATATATCCCTTTAATTATATTAGTCTAAAGTTCCTCCCAGATGAATCACGACATGCAGCTAACAGCTTTGGTGGGGACTGTTGTTTTATAAATGTGGTTTAAATGGTTGTTGATGAATTGCTAGGAGCTGTTTGTGCCGGAGCGAGCAAGCCAGCACTGTTTTGCTGTCACTGCACCCCCCAACACTCACAAATATAGTGGGATTTACCGCAATGACACCAGCTTTAAGCTTTACAAGGACAAAATAAGGTTGCAGGATATACATAGGCATATGTGTAATTCATTTGAATTACAGGATCAGCAGGGGCTACAGGCCTTCCTGGTAATGACATCAAAATGCATAAATGAGGCATGCAGTGTTCACATGCAATATTCATGATCAACGTGACTGCAGTGAGAAAGATGGGGACCACTCGCAGCTTAGACACACTGAAGTTTGCTAGAGTGAGATGTTTAATGTTTTGGTTGTTGACCAGAATATATGTAACATGTTTATTAGCTTTGGGTTAAAATGTGTATACATGTAAATGAATAGGTGACTATATATTAGGTGCATCAATTTGTAACCCATTTTGTCTTAACATTTCTTAATATGTTAATATATGTCTTAACTTGTTATATGTGTTCTTGGAATTTATTTGCCTTTTATTTAACTAACATGTTTAACCATGTGGTTTTGTCCATTATTGTGGCTTTTGGCTTATATGATGTAGTATTACATAGATCTATTGATGCCAGTACTGTACTGGTGTTTATTGCACTTGGGAAGAAGCTGGAGATATTTCTAAAAGAGAGCTGTCAGTGGTTCCTTTGATGTCACTGCTTCTAGCTGTTGTTTTAGGGCTTCATGTGTTTTTCCGGTTACATTTAATGGTAAAGAATTGCGAGACACATGAAGACAGAGCACATTAAATGTAACTGCTTGGAATTAGACACAATTGTCATCCTGAATATGCCTCAGCTCCCTACTGCATCATTTATTTGCCGGGAATCCTTTTATCCTTGGTCTATTTATAAACACCAGTCTTTATTCATTAGTCAACTTTCTCAGTCACTTACACAACACCTTCTCTATTTTTTGTAAAGAATGTAAAGACTGTAAAGAATTTTTTGCAGGTAACCTAAAACTGTGCTGCATGTTTTGTCATGAAGTCTAAATAATTTGGTTGTATTTAAGTCAAAAATATAATTTAATATGACTGAATTGACCAGATTACATTAGGTTACTCACAGAAGTATTTTTTTCATTTTCAAAATTTAACAAGGCGGGAAATACATCTTTTTCTTTTTAACTTTCAACATGTCTTTGTGTTTTATGGTTCTCCCCTCCAATTTCCATTTGTCTGTTTTGTTACAGTGAACACTGCACCCTATTCATTTCTGTGTTCATGATTTATAAATGCTGGGCTAATGCTTCAAGCCTGCACTCTGTCCACACTCCAGTATACTGTTAAAACATCCTGAAACCTTCTGCTTAGGGGTGACAGAGAGTGCTTGTTTTTATGTAACAAGCAGTTTTCTTCATAACTTCACAGCCCGCATAAACAAAACGACAGCGTCACAGCAAAAGTGGCACGTCTTCAAACACAATATTAGTAAGGAAGTGGGTTGCATACACAGGCGTTTGTGACCCTATCACTGCTTGTATAATTAGCATTAGCATGAACCCCTCTCTACTTAAGATTTCCTGAAGCCTTCTTTATCTTCACCACATCCATGCAAATAATCTGAACTGATTTCCTTTACCCTGCCTGGAGTTCGACTGTATATAAATGTATGGATAATAATAACAAAAAAGAAATGCTAATAATTAGATCAGATTATAAAGCAGCAATGTTTACAGATAAGCCCACTATATAAATGGTTTGCGTGCCCCCTAGGAGTCTTTTGATATGTATTGATTTGTATAATGATATAAATAGCTGGAGTTAAAAGTCATTTACAGAGGTCATTTTTAACAGGCTCAAACTGAGTAACTATAATACTGATAGTGTACTTAAAAGTTGAACGAATTTATTTTTAAAGTTATGGCTATTAGTGACGGATGGCTTGAGAATGGGGTAGCAAAGCTAGCAAAGAAGATGATGCCATCTTCATGTCGCTGCTAATTCATGCCAGCCTCACCGATATTATCATCAGTGACTTGTGTGTGTCAACTTTGACATTTAAGATGATTTTGCCTAATCTGAATTGTTTTGTGAATCTAGCTTATCAGTATATATATCTTATCAGCAGAGGTTTGTATTTTACAATTTTATGTTGATATCAGATTATTCCGATATTTATTTACAATTACTCATTTGGGAGGTAAATCCTAATGAACCACCCTTTAAGTGTGACAACAAGATGCCCATTTCTGTTGCCATATTGATTCAGACAGAAGTGAAAATTCCATTTAGAACGGTTGTTCCAAATACACAAATCAGCAACCGATATACAGAGGGTCAGAGTCCCTGCAAGAGAGAAAGAAAGATTCAATATGCCCTTGACTTCCTCCAGAGGCACATCCTGCATGAGCACATTTTGTCACTTTCTTTAAAATCGTTGTTCCTCCCTCCTGTTCCCTCGCTGCTCATAAATCTCTGCACTTCTCCCTGCAGTGCCTATAACAGGCTTGTAGACTCAGGTTAAAATAAAAGGCAAAGTCAATATCTTATGCAGTGACTTCATATCTATATCATAGAACCTAAATAAGCTATACTAGCGATAGATTTTGAAAAAAGGTCATGCAGAAAATGAAAGAAACAAAGACACCCATACACAAGACATGGACATCAGTTACACATTAAACGTGTTTGAAAGAAAAATGAATATGTAAATTCATATAGAGTATCACAATTTTATACTATTTATACAAAGTCTTTACAAAAAATAAACCCATACTGTATACAAACACTGCTGTATACAAACCCATACTGTATACAAACACTTTATACTGTTGGTGGGAAACATAATAACTGGTATTAAATCTTGTTTATTCCATCTTTTTTCAAAATGATCATATGTTTGATCATAAGCTCTGATCATAAGTTTATCTTCATAGCTTTAAATGTTAGATAAAATCACTGCTTTATAAATTGTTAGTGTTACAGGAGTAGTTCCTTAAAAATAAAAATAATGTATAAAAATTTGCAGTACTCACCCTCACACTTCCAAATTTATGTCTTACTGTCCTTCATGGAACACATATGAAGATGTTATTGAAGATGTTAGGTACTGGCAGCCTCAGTCACTATTCACTATCATTATATGGATGAAGAAGCAGGGTCAATTTAGAACAAAGTCAGGTTTCAAACTGTAAGGGTAAGTAAATTATGAGAGCTTTTATTTTCAGTTGAACTATCTCATTATATGCTACTATAATCATATTTCATAATCAGGTTTTATGGGTCTTAAACATATATATTTAAAGCTGTGCTTTTTTAACTCTCAAATCCATTGCATCCAAATTGTAACATCATTCAGGGTCATTAATCACAGAGCAATTATTGGAAGCTGTCCATCCTATGCTGTGGCATTTTACACAATATCAGTTAATGATAACCCCTATGCACTTTGTGTATGATCATTTCATGTGACCCAGTACAGCTGCTGGTACAGCACCCCAGTACAGCTGCTGGTAAACCTAGTGATTTCTGAATTCCCAGTACACAGGAGAGATCCTTGCATGTTCTGACACAAAATGGACAACGGTTGGCCTTTTTACCAGATGATATTCAGAATGTAAAAGAAATGTATAAAAGAAATGTATAAAAGTGATACATTATGTTACAATAAAGTAACAATAGCTTATTAGGAACTCAACATCTGAAAATCAAGCAGGATGACTCTTACATTTGAACTTAGTCTTGTTTCAGTTTTTGGCTGAAGTAAAACAGCAAATTGCAACATTTCTCTATGGCCTTAATCTGTGGATTAGGTCAGCATTTGCAGCCTGTGAGGGTTGTGTGTATATGTGTATGCGTAAAGTTGGGAGGGGCCCACCGGGTTAAGCACTAAAGCCGCTTGGCCCAGATGAAAATGGTATTCAGAATGGATGCCAATCATGGCAGAAGCTTTAGAC
>JAZGTJ010009685.1:0-19056 GCA_036877575.1 Botia almorhae
CAGCTTCTAACAGATTTGAAGAGCCAATCTTTAACACACAGTGGCTGTGAATGTCACAGCAGTAGAAGCACTGCAAGGGTTTTCCATTTGTTCCTTAGGGTCGTTTTTTTGATCGCAGGAGTAGCAGAAGCATTTTAAATTTTCCTTTGTGGCCCTACACAAATTTTACATCTTATTGGTCAGGATTTTTGTTTTGGTGAAATGAAAAACGCAGCGGTAAAGACAATCAGATTCATTAGAAGCCAATGATACACCTTGTTTTGGGCGCGTTTTTTTAACGAGTAATCTCGAATAAAAACAAACCCTTCGTTTTATTTGTCATTCTCCTTAGGAGTTACATTACGACTTCTCTTCTTATTCCAACCATGTTAAGACCATAACAAATGAATTTTGTTTTCTCCTCCCTAAGCCTCAGTCTTTCGAATTTTAAGCGCTTTTCCACTTATCTCTTGTATTGATGTAATTTGCTTGGTTCCTTTACTGTTTCTCAACAGCCTTTTGTTTGCTTCCCTGCTGATGTCTGAATTCATATCTTGTTCTGCTATTGTCATTCTCAGTGTTTCTAAATGACAATACTTGGTATTATTCCAGACATTATGTGAACGCAGCACTCGTAATTAAAGCGCAACGCAGCACTCGCCAAATGCGCACAGACTCTTAATGCCGCTGTCGTTCCGTTTGTCCTGTGCTGTCACCTCGCCTCGGTTCTAGCACGTCTATCACCGCTGCACTCTCAGATGTGGTTCTAGTGTTCCACATAGGAAATCATAAGGAAAGCATAAGTTACTGCACACAATGTTATTATGAAGTTCCTACTTATAAACTGTCTTTTATCATAAAAGAGGCCTAACAACATTATGATATAATAACAAGGCCTGCATTTCCTTGGTGAATGTTAAAAATGATTTGCTGTAATGGTTTAAAATGTTCGAATGTCCTCTGGTTTTGTTAGCATCATACAAAACACAAGGACACGTTCTTCCTGACTCAGAAGTGCTAAATATACAGATAAAGCTCATGTCAGCAGCAGGGGTAGATTGTGTTGTATGTTTGTAAGGGTTGGTTGGTCACAGCACCTGGCTTTCTGCACATTCTAAATTCACCAACATCAAACAAAAAATGACAGAAAAGCTTTACAGGAACTTTTGGGGAAAACTGCACACTTGCATCTTTTCACAGTGACCTTTGGAGGGGGAAATCTCCATTTTTCACTATGGTGGGTCGACCTGTGTTCTACAGTGTTTTCCGACCTTTATTGCTCTATTGTGACCTTCACAGCCCCACCAGTAAGCCTGAAGTACTACTAAACTCTTATTTTATAAGATTTAGTAGTATGTTTTTGAAAGTCCTAAAGCTATTAAGTTAATTTTCAAGTAACTTCTGTTTTCTAGGTTTGATAAAGCAGAATGTGTGTGCACGTATCCCTGGCTGGGAATCTCTGTTCTAAGCGACTTTTACGATTACCTTTCCCTGAACTGAAGGAATCTCCTGCTCAGTCTATAGAATGACTGTTGAATGAAGCGTTATACACTCCAGGCAAACAAAGAACTAGAATGATGAGCCAAGTGCTGTGACTGTTTATAGAGACGAGGGTAGAAACAGCAGAGGCCTTTTATTTCTTTTCTTTTTTTGCTCAGCACCGATTCCTTTTACCAGGCAAGTTTGGAGGCCTGCCAGTCAAAGCAGATCAGCACAACAGAGGTACACAAACAGACTACGGTGAAACGCGGTCAAGATGAATGAGTTACATATCTACTGGAGTTATTTATCTCCAGTGCTGGCAAAGGTCCCACAGCCTTCCGTTAGTCTTAGGCCCGTTTAACCTTGAGAAAGAGCCGCAGTTAGAGAAATGGATGGAATGGTCTCTGAGAGACCTCACTCAGATACGTGATGCTCTGTGCAAACAGCTGAAGGCGTTTTATTACATGATGAAAAAACATAAGACATAAATATTTTACTGCTTACATAGAGAAAATGTACTGGAGAAATTTTACTTTGTCTTTGTCTTCTTGATTGTTTGTGAAAGTCTGTGTCAAAAATGTCCGCTCAACTGTGTGGTGGGTCACGACTATAAAAATAGGTAGTTATTCTGATTGGGTAGCAGATTTGTTCTGACAAACAGCAGCAAAGGGCAGAAAAAATACGGTAAATTAAAAATATGAAGCAAACCATGTGAAAATTATTCCTATATCTTTGTTGTTGACATCAAAAGCCATGCCTCCAATTAACAGAAAACAGTAGATGCTAACATCTGGCTGTGTATTTCTCACATTTGAAAGCTTAATACAATATTTGTCACAGGATTTTTCATGTGTTAGGCTGGTAAATCTCACATCCACTGTTGTTTATGCATTTACAAAATTGAGCCTATATCATGTTACTACATCTATGTACATCTGGGTTTGTGCAGATGGTAATGTATTGTAATGTCTGATTTTATGAGTCATCATTTGTTTACTGGGTCCTTTAGAAAAACCAGTGCAGAACTGGATTTATTACGTGTACTTACCTGTTTGCTTGGTTACCGATGACACCTCCGCTAAAGAGGACTTTTTTATGACAAACAATTTACTGTACGGCCTCAGATTTTTAATATCCGAGCAGATAGAAATCGTTGCAATTTGCTGTCCTCCGTGTTCCAAAATCACAATTTAATCAAATAAATTTCTTTGATAGCTACGCGTCCTCAAAGACTAACGGCAGGACTTGATTTAGTATGTTTTCACCTTAGCGTTAATCCTTACCTTTCTGCAGCACTGGCTGACTTCCCTACGCTGGTAGAAATCGAAAAGCTTCCCAAACAAAGCATAAATCAGGAAGTTTGTCAGAGCAAGGCAGGAGGAATAAATCAAAGCCGTGAGCTTACAGCAGAAGTTTGGCACCACAACAAGAGCTACTCATCGCCGAACAGCATGAGTTATAGCCAGGAGGAAGAGAAATGACATTTATCAGTTAAAGATACTGTAGGAAAATGTAAATGAAGTGCAGTTAGAAAAATGTCACTTTCACACCAGGCGCAGTGCGTGTGACTGCTGTTAATGTGATTTTATGGGGGTGGAAAGGTAGGCGACGTAAAAGTGTGTGGTGGGGGGGCTTAGGAAGTGCATTGGGGGGGGGTTGTGGATGTAGGGGGGTATATGGCATATCAGAGGTGGAAAAAGTAACTATGACTGACTTTTAATTGGCCAGTTTCGTCTTCTTAAAGGCGCAGCATTCACCCTGCTAGATTCTTCTCCTGGAAAACGGGGTTATCGTAGTCATGGTAATTGGTTTGCTGGCGTGGATGAAGGATAATTTCTAGAGGCTCATTGAGTCTCTCTCCCCTGCATTTATCTGTCGAGGACGCAGGGGGCTGTGGGCAGAGGCGACGACGTATTTCCACAGAGCGGCTGAGGAGGAAGGCGAGCGAGTCGGAGGCCTCTATCTGATAGCGGCGAAATGAAGGATCCGTAACATTATAGCGAATGGGATTCCATTTTAACCCCTGAGCATCTCTCCCCAAAGCTATCTCTCCTGTAAAGTGACCTCGCCACTCTCCAAATGGAGCTGGAGAGGAGGGTTAGCACTCAGAGGAATTTTTCATTTTCAGTTTATATTAATGAGAGCAGGAAATGGTTAGCACCTCTTCCTGCTGTCACTCGGACCGCGCTCAAAGGGAACGAGGGCTCCTGTAATGCTCTTATACATATTTACAGCATATTACTGGAAATTTCCCCCGTGCATTACGAGATAGATTAAGTGGACTGGTGAAGTAGTTGGGAAAAAAATAAAACCCTGATCTTCATTTAATATTTAGCATCATTACCACGGGCTAAAATGTTCGCAATTATGGAAAGTTCACATGCTGTTTAGTCTATATATATTGTAATATGGCAGTTGTGACAGATGCAGAGCCAGTGAAATAACTGCCTTATCAAACCTATGTCATGCAAGGCCTGAAGCCTTGCATGATGACTTCTGTATGAGTCCTTAAAGGTGAAGTATGTCATTTTCCAGTGGATCTTCTTTTCTAGCTTAACATGCAGAGTCAACTATTTTAATGTAAAACATTTCCCCTAAATATCTTCCTTAAAAATATTGCGGGTCTGTGGTGTTTTCAAAAACATTGCTCTGTTTTTTGAGCATCTTGACAAACCCAACATAGCAACATTGGTTCAGCCAATAGTGTGAGCTTTTAAAGAGCTTTGAAAATCTTTACGAAAACAACTTCATTTGTTTCAGAATGCTAGCAAAGTAGAAATGACACGGTTGACTTTCAAGTAAAGATACAACTAGTAACTAAGACATCCAGAGTGCCCTTACTGTAGCACATTATTAAATGAGTTCTTTTTGATATCCAGAACATCAGTTTTCTCAATTAACCCTGAATCGATTGGTGCGGTAAATATTATTTAACCAGGTGCTAAGTTGGTGTTACGACGTGTTATGAATGTTAAGGTGTCATGAAGTGTTCCTGTAGCTCAGTTGGTAGAGCATTGTGTTAGCAGCGCAAATGTTGTGGGTTCAAATTCCAGAGGAGCACACATACTGACAAAATGTGTAACTCGAATGTACTGTAAGACGCTTTGAATAAAAGCGTCTGCCAAATGCGTAAATGTACATGCTGGTAGTCATGGAATTAAGAATCGTAAGCAAACTTTCATTGAGTGTTGACCTTGAGTCATCGGTTTTCCTTAGTCCAGTCAAACAGGCAGAAGAGTAAGTAAATGTAACTTCATCTAATGCTAATATTTTTTGTAGTGAAAGTGCTTGAAATGTTGATTTAAGTAGCAAGCAAAGTAGCAACATAATATTAGCCAGAAATTCTGGCGTCTATGCAGGCCCTCGTGAGAATTTCATGAATACGCTGAAGTATTCTTACCCTGCACCTATAAAACTCTATTGCTTGGTTTTATTATCACCCTGCATTTATGCCTAGTACAGTATCAGTGGCCGGGGACATATTTTAAATATTCTGAACTACTGGTTTCTGCAGTTATCCTCAGACTCCATATCTTTATGAATTTATACGATATAAGTATAAAAATTAACTAGCGACCTATTCGCTGGATTTGTGGCCTCTACTAATATTCAACGCAAATGTAATGCTGACATACAGTTGAATGATTTTATTAAATATTATGTACACACACAATTGGTGAAATGAAATGTAGTTTATGTAACAGGCACATCAAGCTTTGTTTACACTACAAATCTTCCTCAAAGTTTTTTTCTCGAAGTTTTCTTATCCATTGTCAAGGCTGTCAGTAGCTTTTGGAAGGGGGGTTGTTTTCACTGTACTATCGAATAAAAAGCCGAAAAGCCAAAAAAGATGAAACCTCAGGATTGTTCAGATACCCTACAGTTCCTGATGGGCCATCAGTGTTTGGGAGTTTCATACAGGTCCCAGCACGGTGTTACTGTGTAAACTGTAATTGCTCTGTGTGTCGCAGAGTCTGGTTTTGTTGGCTGGTTGTTACTCCTGGTGGAGTTGTCTTGATTGATGGGGGAGAGATGGGCAGTTCAGCACTGCGGGGCTGGTTTTTGATCCCCCGTTGAGCTCTCACAGAGCAGATTGAGTGATCTACTCTCCAGCCCATCGTGACGGATTGCTTTCTCAGGTAATCAGCCATGTTCATTCCACTCACTGTTTCTCTGGCTCTGTGTCATTCCACACCTAGTTCCCTATGACGCGAATCAGTATATCATCAACACAAATTGATCCACCAAATATTAGGAACTCGTATTACACACCATAAGTGAAATCTGTCTGGATTCATACTGTTTATTTGTCTGGTATCATTGTTACTGTCTTTATTATAGCTGTTAGGAGAAGAATTCCTTAAAAAACATTTTCCATTTGTAACTGAACACATGGTGATATTACATTTATTTAGTCAATGTACTGTAGTGAGCAGGTGATACTGTTTATTGTGGTGCATTCTGGGTAGTGAACATTATACTGGGCAATTTTGACAAAGGGCCAGCCCAATGGACAGTGCACTTAGCACATCTTTTTTCCCCAGGATTCATTTCATATCTCCCATTCCTATTTTGTCATTCTCTCTATCTCTTTAGTCTTCTCAGCTTCTTTTCTCTGTTGCTCTCTCTCTCTCCCTCTTTCTCTCACTCTACAATCTCTCAGTCTCTCTCAGACAGCCTGTGGTGCTCCAGGGCTGTGCGGGGGTGGTGTAAATCTCTGAAGACTCTGTGTCTCTGCGCCCAGGTTTAGCCCTGGTACAGGGGGCCTGTCTGGGGCCTCGTGCTAGGTGAGGCAGAGGCAAAGTCGGCCCTCACTGGGGAGCCAGAAGTGATCGAAATACTTCCTGACAAGAGCTGTTGTAACTTCTCTGTTGCTAGGGAGACGCCCTGACTTTCACGGTGATGCATCAGTCAGCCTTAAGGCAGAACAATTGAGAGCGGAATGAGAGATGTCTCAGTCAAACGCTAGTCAACACTGGCATGTCTCTGCAGCTGTACTCCGAGTCACTTTAATGACCTGACTGATGCGAAACCATCTGACTTACATATTACATCCAAAACCTTCAGCTTCAGTACTGAGATTGCCATGCATTTATAATGCCATGTTCGAGTAGGGATTTAAATGGTAGCTTTAACGAGTAGCCGTACCTTAGCCTAACGTGTTATGTAATAACTGAATATTCTGACCCTCTAATGTGTGACATAACTTCCTAATTTGAGACAAATCTTTAGAATTCTTGTAATAGATTTAAAGAAGGTAAATATACAGTTAAGAGTGCTAAGTTCTTTTTGGTAGCTGAAGGCTTTGTGGAATTAGGTAGACTATTCAATAAATAAACACGCAGGGGGTACAGAACATGTAAAAGCTCTAGATTATAGACTAGTCTTTTGCAAGCACGGGTTTCGGATAGTCTGATACTGTGCTCACGTCGTGTCGGAATTACCGTAATTATAAGATGACAACTCAAAGATTCTACTTTGAGCTCTGCACGTTCTCTGACTCACAAATTATTCGTTTCTATGGCAATGTTCATAATGCAGAGGATCCACATGCGGCTTTGTTGTTGATGACAGAAAAATTCGTGTTCACATTAATTTACCTTAACGTGCTCTTGAAAATGTTTTATTAATAAAGAACGTGCACCAGGTAATACAACCTAAATAAAATTGCACATTAACCATAAATGTTTGCTGACATACCTAACGTAGGTATATGTGAAAAGCTGCTTGCGTTTTGATTCATACAAACTGCCATAATTCTGATGTAAAGGAAATACAGCATTAATTATAACCAATGGACTCTTTTATCAAATATGCTCTTTAAAAGCTGCAATCCGTAACTTTTTTTTAGGTTAAAAATAAACAAAAATCAGTTACTGGGTAAGAACAGTACGAATTAGTGTTTAAAATTGTTTGCCATAATAAGTTTACAATAATGATAATTTGAGCCGTCGGGTCTGATTTTCCAGGAATTGTCACTTTAGCTTCATTTGACTTGAGCATATGTAATGAAAAGCACATAAAATAAGATGCAGTTTTGTTTCAAACAGAGATGGTGGTAGAGGGGCGAAAGTTACGGATTGCAGCTTTAAAAGCATAGTGAATGGTCATTGCATACACTGTGGAATATGGATCGAGAGCCAGTCATCTCTTATTTAGACAGCGGTGAAGGTTGCGCACTGTATTACTACAAGCCTGTGCGTGGCCATAAATCACAGCGGTGGGATCTGCTGTGCGTGAATGTGTGTGTGTGTGAGGCTGGATGTCTATGTGATTGTGTGCTCAAGTATAGCTCAAAGTGCTGCATCAGCAGCCCGGCCGGGCCGTCCCTCACTCCTGGGCCATCAGTCCAGTTATTCATAGAACACATCAATGATTTATTGAATAACAAATCTTGAATAATGAGACCCCAATCCATCATTGTGACTACATAACCCTTGCAGCTGCAAGACATTCCATTTGATTTATCCCATTTGTTCGATTTTGAAATTAAATTGCAAGCGCTAATAGATTAGATGCAGGTTTTTTCCCCCCAAAAAGGAATCTTATTTCAGCCTCTTATTTCTACATCAGAGCAAATACTATTGTCAGCCCTCATATTAAACGTGTCTTTCGAAAAAACATCAGGATTTTTTCTTTAATCTGCGATCCTCACCCAAAAAACAGCCAGGCGTAAGCGTTCAAATCCTGTTTTATATTAACACGCTCAATAGTCCATAGAATCCCCACCGGCCGGTTCATGGGTTGCCACGGAGAACATTCATGTAGGAATTAGAAAAGCTGATTATGACAGTTTTATTTTCCGCATTCTTGGATTAATCCATAAAACTTGACGGCCCATGAGAAGGTTATGTGCGCAGTGATGAAAAGCATATCATTCTTTAGCAAAGCAAAGAGTGCAAGTGGAATGTGGATTATTAATATTATTTTCTAATTGGGTCCCAAGGCACATTGGAAATAAATGACTCAGCTTGCCAGTATTATCATGCCATGGAAAGTTTTGCTGAAAACCAAAAGCTTTAATTAAAAAGCTTTGGATGTTGCACATTGCTTATTTAAGAGCAACGGTCCAGGCGTTGAATAGACAGTTTTGTTGTGTGCAACGGTTTGCAATGTGTTCATAGCACTGAGAAATGTTTCTATTCACGTAGTGACCGCAAATTTCATTAATACCCAAAATGCTCCCGAAAAGTCGTAATTTGTGGTAGCATCCAGTTTTGGTTTTGTTTATCCTAGGGCCTATATGTTTTCTTGATGCGCTTTATCACACAGATGCTTTTGTGTATAAGAAATTGTGTTCGACTATGCATCCTGACTTGCTGTCTCCAGGCCAGACATGGTACAGAGTTCGTAGGAAGTCAACACCATGGATTTTGTCAATGCAGAGTAAATAAGCTAGAAAGCCACAGGGTTTCTCTAAAAGAGATTCTCCACTGTAGGGTTTTTTAATTATTAAATGCCACCACCTGATCAGCAGGTACTGTTTTCTTTATTTCACAAAGAATAGGTTGAGAATGCAATAGGGGACGCCAGGAGCAAGTTACAATTGATTGACATGTTCTTACACAATATACAGGCTGGAAATATAGGCTGCCTCACACATTGGATTATGAGAAAGTCATAAAAGTTGTAGGATACTGAACACGACTTTCAAATTGGATTGTTAGAATTTTTTAGCTGTCAAATTCTCGTGCTGCCTCTCTGTGATCATTTTATCCACTGTAGCTCTGTAGAAACAGTGATTGGCAGCGATTCGGGGTGCAGTTAAAGAAAGATACTTGTGTTTTTCCAAACCCATAGATTTCCAGATTCCCGGTCCGTACATGAAAGCAAAGATTGTCGGTTTTTCCTTGTTAATGAGTCTGCCACAGGGGACTTATCTCTGTCCGGATTGCCTCAGATCTTAGAGTCCCTTCTATACGTTAAAACTTAATGTTGCGAGAAAAGTTTCATTTTGTGGAGGTTGAAAGGACTTTTGGAGGCAGTCCACAAATAAAAGAACTGGCCTAATTCGATCCTGGGAGGATTCTTGTTAGTTTTTTACCTTTAGCTATATCCAGACCTGAATAAAACTTGTAAACCTCCTGTACAGTCAGATAAGAGAGTGACAAAACCCGATTCTTTAATACATCTTACTGACGATTCCAAAAAGTTGATAAATGCCCTCTGGCTGGCTCGCAATGGTCGGCTGCATGGCGTCATTAAGCTTTTTATGTGGTATAAACCTGTCACATTTACAATTCTCCAACCACGTGTTCTCCTGTAGATAATGACGGCTTAAAATACATACTCATCTGCAGGCTTGTAATTAAATCATTTGAGAGGGTGAGCAGTGAGCTGTGATGCTGCGCCAGATGCTGTTTTCTTTCAAATGATGCTAATATTGGGCGCATGGCAAATCCGGAATTTTTCACATTTTCCACGAGCGCATGAGTAAACAGCAAGAGAGGAAAGAGTCTGTACTCCAGACCTGTGATGGAGGTAATACTTTTAATTTTACTTATAGATTTTTAGTATAGATTCTGGGGCTTGGTTTGTTTGACTGTTACTCCATTACTGTACACAGGCCCTCTGGGTGAGTGTGAATTTGTTAATTTACCAGCTACAGTGTTTTCTTTGGTCTTCCCTTTGAAGTTTGGTTGATATTCTGGTTATGAAGCTTAAGGCCTGGTTTCTGTGTTGTCTTGCTAGTGGAGTTGTACGAGTGTGTTTCTTTAATTTCTCGGGCTATGTAAACATGCATCAGATGTCTTGGGCGGTTACGGAACGTTTTGGTTTGTGTTTTCACGCCTTGAGCAAAGGGTTTTAAAAAGTTGTTAGGTTAAAAATAGTTCAGTGTTTGAAAATGCATTGCAATAGAGCAATGTCAGTATAAAAACAATGGGCCAATCAAATGAATCTGGGGGCAAGACATGCATATTTACATATAGATAAGAGTATTTCGCGTTTACATTAGCAACGGTGTATGGGACTTAATGTGCCTATAACTGCGCCTTCTGTTCTATTGTGTTGCATGCTGCCTAGCTGTTTCAACACTAGAACACATTCGGTGTTTGAACATTTTTTAGACATCATACATATAAACAAGGTCCCCGCAATCACGTAATCCTGGAAATGTTAGGGATTTTTAAAAATTTGATTTCCATTCCAGAAGATTAATCAAATCATATAAAGTCATTTGAAATTTGTGCAATCAGTGTAATTTTTTTGGGTTATGCACAGCTGTAATATATTTCGTTCGGCTAGAAATTGCTTTTACGGAGTGCAATCTCTGGAAAATGATTTGTGAAAATGAAAACCCTTATCTGGTAATCACGAACAACTGGGAAAATCACGGAAAAGTCTTCGAAACTCATCAGTCTATGTATTAGAGACCCGTACAGCTTTAATTTACAGCACTCACTAAAATAGTTAGAACACATGAGAGAAGATCAGAAGAACCACAGCGGGCATCACCTCGAGAGGCTACAGGCGTAAGACTCATCCTGAGTGAACACACGGAGAGCTCCGAAAACATGTAGCCCGTCAGCTTGTATTTATAGAGCATCCCCTCGACTGCACTGTCCTGGATCTGAAAAGAGCCCGAATGTAATATTTATACAAGGAGAGAGGAGTAACAGGTTAAGCTTCGTGGGGAAGCATATGGAGGTGTTTGTTTGTATAGCAGCAAAGGCTGTGATGGAGCTAGATGAAAGCTGGCGCTCTGCTGCGGCTATGGATTAGCAGCTCTGACCTAAACTAGCCGCTTAGCTAGAGCTCATCTTTCGTATATCTCTACAACGTTCGACCGCAGCATGACTCCTCTCCTCTCAAAAACATCAAAGTTGCATATGTTAGGTCGAGGCTGTACGATGCGGCCCAAAAACTGTTGTATTTTGACAAGTATTGTGATTGATTGTTTGGTCTGGGAAAGGATAAACATTCAGGCCTAGCTTCTCGTATTACTGCTGCATGGATGTCGGGATAAAGGAACAAAGGGATAACATCACATTCAAACATCAGTTCTCATGTTCAACGAGTCCGCAGAAACTACAAACCTGCAATTGATGACTTCTGTCTCGCACTCTGCTGTCAGTAGAAAGTCACTTTCTAAGGGCGTTCACACTGGTTTGTATAAGCAGACTCAGACCTGTTTTAGATGTGGACTAATCTAAAACAGGATTAGTTCATTAGTTTTATATATATATATAAAACATATATGTATATAAAACATATATATATATATAAATATATGTAACACATCTCTTACTATGCAGTTTATGTTAAGCAATCACAGAAGTGTTCTCATATTATTGAAACACTGCATCATGAGCTCCATGTGTGCGATTTCAAACGTATTTTGAATAATTGTGCAGCCCTACGTTTGGCTAGCAAGTACTCCGTTAGCATCGGTGCTACGCTGAAGAATATTTGCGGATGGTTCTCGTTTTGGAATAAACAGGCTGGCTTTTGCTCGCATCTGCCTATTAATCTCCAGTCAGTTCGCTTCTATTAGACTGTTTTCCATTAGCATGCTACGCTGTGGATTTGCTGAGCAATGGCAGTATGTTGTAGCGCGGCTGCCGATAAACCAAGGGGAGAAATGAGAGTCCTACCGCAACTTGTAAGAATGATGAATGAGGAATAATGTGTATCCGGGCCTGACTGTTTTTATCATGGAACATTTCTTTGGAGACACATTTACCTGTCAAGAGCGTTCTTTACCGAAACACTATAATAGGCATTATTTCAGAGCAGAGAGACGGAGCTGCATGGGGCTAAGCTGCACTTTAGCTGATTGCCACATTGTGTTAAATGGACCTGTGGCAATTCTGCAGAAAAGTAAATACATCAACCCCCTCGCTACCCTTTTCTTCTGTTTTCTTTCTGTTTATACGTTAAAGTCCACCCCCCTCAGAGTCCTCTTTGCTCTTCCCGTGTGGTTTGTAATGCAGACCGGCCCGTATTGTGTTTGCGGAGGTTCTGCCTATGGGTGGAAGTTGCTTGGCTACATTAGAAAGATTGATGGTGGGCACTGGCCAGCAGACAGTCCTTGTTCAGTGATTAGGTGTCATGCTGCAGCAGAGGCGGGCAGCAGGGATGCGGCCCAAGCAGATTTAATGCCTGTCTCTGCCTCTTATTGTAAACCACCAAGTGGGCGGGTCAGCCTTTCTGTTTGGACTCAAGTTGCCCGGGCGTCCGTCGATCTGAATGAGACTGCACATTTTTACTGCCGTAAAGGTACTGTGTTTATTTTACACTGAAAGGTGTAAATGGTGAAGTGCTATTGAAGCATTGCTCTGTTTGTTTAAAGATGCACAATAGCCCAACTGCAATACTGGCTGAACCAATGGTGTGAGATTAGGGCGGGGCTACCTGTTATCAGCATAAGATAAAGGGAGTGTTTGGGAAATCCTGCTTGGAAATGTTTGCTATTTTGTTTAATGCTTGTAGAGGCATTGAAATTTCTTAATCTTTAAAGCCATAAAATGTCTTTCTTTGTTTGATAAGGGCAATATAACCCCATGTTTATGCTATACAAAGTCATATAGTTTTGATCGCTAAATTACAGGGTTGCATTTTTTCTCACTCTGTTTTGTTATATGCACAGGCCTCACAGCTCACGGCATTTCACCTTTGAAGCCATCAAATGTCTATATATAGCCCAACTTTTGGTTTATATTGCATTTATCACATCAACAAAATGACACTGCTTTGATATCGTTATATAACAAGGTTTTATTCCTGCGCTAGTCTGTCATATTCACAGAGCTCAAGGCATTTCCCCAAAGCATCAGATAGTCATTTTGCAGCTCACCAGTTTACCACACCATCACCATGTCATAATTCACCTGAAATGCATTTCCTGCAGCCCGGGAGCTGGTTCCGAGGGCGTGACATTGAGTGGGGCTTAGGAGCGTGCCGGATAGCTCCCTCTCTTTCCCTGCTTTTCTCCAAGCGCTCTGGAATGGAGAGGAACAGAGTGTGTCTTGTCTGCGGAGCAGTTGGCGTGTTGCCTGCACCTCACACTGTTTTGATTTCCTGCTCTTTACTCGATATGTGTGGCTTCTTCCAGCAGCGATAATGAGAGGAGAATGCATTAACCTTGTTTTCATTTATGTCCTGTAGACACCGTAGTAGCTCCTGTCACACCGAAAGTATTTTTATATTTTTCTATTTAAATCTGTTGCCCACTTTTTTGTATTCCTTGTTGTTGGGGTTTCGAAATAAGCAGCGGGAACTTTAGTCTTGCGTTTTTCATGCTGGCACGTTCCGCTTCAGGGCATGTCAGTTAAACCTCGAACGTTGTGAGACGTCACCGGCAAAACTTCAGCTCTGATTTATCAGTAAGATAAAAATTGGCAGGAAAAGGGAATATCTCTCCTCATAGACTGTGCTGGGATACATTTTCCCTAAATTGTTATTTAATTCACTGCGTCCTTCAAATGGCATCAGGGTGCCCAGCAGGCAGACGGTTAGAATCAGGAATGATTAAGAAAGGATGTTTTGAGTTCTGAGACAAAATGGAAAATCATAACATGGGATTTATTACATTTCTTCTGTGGTTGTGCTCTGTAAGATTGACGCCTCTCTTAGGGGGTTTTGTGTGGTGTACGGTTCTTTGTAAACGCGTCAGTACGAGTTTTCCGTGCGTCACAGTCGTGATGAGTGATGTGTGCTCACAATTACTGATGAATCCTAATGTACCATATCTAGTAAAGTATGACGACTAAACGTCTTTACTCAACTGGTTAGCAGTTTAATGAATCTTTTCTATGTGTAGCCACGTTTGCGTAATTGCAAGATTAACCCGTATAGCTCCGATTGTCTCATCATCACTGCTTCTTGGGTTCATCATCATCTAGGGTTACCAGGGAAGTTCCTCTATACCAGTTTGAAGGCACAGCAAGCAAACAGCTTGTAAACAGTTATTTTAAAAGTTTAAACTATTATTATAAATGCTAACAAATTAGATTAAGGCAATGGAATGTAGTCTTGTTTGTCAAATTACCATTGCTTCAAATATTATTCAGGTAAACATCGTAATAAATTAAAAAGAAAAAGTAAAAGCAATAAAACAAAGAACAAAAATACAAAGTAAATGGTGCTTGAAGTTTCCAACGTAATGTCAAGTATTCAAAAGTTTAAACATGAAAAAATACAGATCGCAGATGTTTTGGCACACAACTGATTTTGTTCCACTTGTTTACATTGTTACTTAATGCCCTGATGAAATATTAACATTAACACAGTTGTTTACTTTAAGCCAAGCAATTTGACCATGTAAAAAAAGTTGACTGTTCGTGCCGCATCACCACAAGTGTTTGAAAGCAGCCGCCTGTCAACCAGATAGCAAGTCAGTACCTGATATTGTAGAAAGACCGGTATCTCTTTTTTGTTAGTATCAAAGTAGCGGTACTTGGTACTTTAAGCATTGCTAAACCGTTTATTCTTTTTTTTTTAAGGTGGACTCAGAGTTCAGGATAAATGCTCTGCTCACTCTCAGCTGCTTCAGTTCAGTCCCATTTAATGTGTTTATATACAATCAGCAGTTCTCCCAAAGCTGGAGCTTTCTGACGAATAACTTATTTATATAACTCAAAGAGACAGATTCTAGCTCCGCCCCCACACTCATTCTCCTTTCCACCAAAAGCTTTGACATTTTGGTCTTTTTCTGGCGTGGGTATCATCTAGACATTTGTCATAATTGTGATATTTTGTGATAATTGTGATACACTGTGAGCCATCCGTGCACGCTCATCCTCGTTGGCAGAACGCATAAACAGGATGACAAGTGCAATATTGGCATTTTTCTGTTCTTATGATGTTTCAGCTGAGGCTGTGCTTTTCTTGTCACCGCAGTTTCGGTCGGCCCATGACAGCGGCAACTTAAGGGAATTAAAATTAAAGCGCCAAGGCCCAGAGGTTTCCTTCCCATCACCCTAATTACCTCAGCAGGCAGCAGCTAAAAAGACACAGCGACCGTCCGTCAGCACTTCTCGTATGATATGGCGATTTGTACATGTCCGTTGCCGATCGACCCCCTGGCCCCTTCGGACGATGAGACGGGCGCTCACCAGACGGATCGTACTTCGGGGAACCGCGGGGGGCCGAGGGGGTGAGTTAGGAACCTTAACAAGAGCCATGTCCCATCTGTTCATAAACGCCGTGCAGAGTGAGGGAGGAAGCGACTGTCTTTTTCTATGATTTTATTTATTTATTTTTTCGGCACGGGGGAGGGGATGTGGGCGGAAGAGCCTGCCCGAGTGTCTGCCACTCCTGTGGGACAGCTGTTCCCCGATTCTGCCCGAAGCGCTGGATTATTTATGCTCCGTCCTCCTCGCTATTATTTATGTATGGAGTATTTGCATATGCTAGACAGCGCAGTGACAGGTCCTCAAGCAGCTCTCGCCGTATAGTCTAATGTGTACAGATTGAACGCAATAAGTGGGAGATGTCACATGGGCTCAAAATGAAACACTTCTCTGCGTAATGGCAGGCGAGGCTTACAGATTGTGTGGGACTCAAATATCACACCAGCTCTGTGCAGCTGGGAAGATGAGAGAAACACTAGCCAGCGAATGAAATGGAGACCCCATTCTTATGGATCCGTCTGCCGACGTTTTTTCTTCCTTGTATTCCACTTTGTCCTCAGAACGATATATCCAGCGTTTGGCAACCTGCCCGATTTTATAACCTTCATGCCTGCAGACCCCACAGCCAACGGGCCCCGCTTAAAATCACGTGACCAACGTGAGGTTCGCATTTTTGGAACCTGTGCTGACTTGAAGGCTGCAGTGACATCAGCGCATGCCTGCCGAACACGTTTGTCGTGATCCTTCAGCCGGGCTCATTAGTCATTGCGGGTCAAAAGTCGTTGGAACTGCTTAAAAATGAGCTCAAGGCCTTTGTTGTCTAGCCGCAAGCTTGAATCTGTCAGCCCCACGCTTACAGCTTGTAGTCAAAGAAAATGTTTATTCTCTAAATTATTAAAGATGTTGCCGCACAAGGAAACGAATGAATCTTAATTCCGAAGACCCGAGCGGTGCGAATAAAGCTTAACAATGTGTCATTTGTTTATTTTTGCTTCCTCATTTTGGTTTATTTGTTTATGTTTTATCTCATTGTCAACCACAGCTGTTGATATATGTCATTGTTTTCTGGATCTTGGCAAGGTGATGATAAGCAGCTCTGTATACAGTCGGTGTACCTCCTTTCTCTTGCATTTGGCCAAGCGCCACGTCGTATAATTGAGTCATTATCATTCTTAAGACTTCTTCAGCAGTTAATTCTATGTTGCTGTAAGCAAGCAGAGACGAAGTGAAAAATAAATGGGCGTATTAATTTGATCAAACTTACGGGAAACCGGCTGGCTTGTATCTGCTAATTTAACCAGGTTTTTTTTGCACGGAAATTTAATGTTGGCTTTTTTGAGCCCTCCAGTTTCATTGACCTTTCGATTATAATGAAACTTTAAAGAATGTCCTTTTTTATGGGCCGCGAGTGGCTCGCGGTGCAAAATATTGAAGTTCATCTGCATAAAGTCAAGCCAGTCATTTATCTTGCGGGGAATATCACAGCAAAAAGAAGATTGACCCTTGAGAATTCTTGCCTGTTTGGAGACACTTTTACATATTCTTTGATCTTGTTTTAGGGATTTTGCTTATTATATCACATAGCTGTTGACTGCCAGGTCTGTAGCCTTCGGTTAGAGCAGATGGCATTTTTAATTGGCCGCAAACGAAAATGAGGCTGCGAGGGATAAAAGTACAGTCTATTTAGCACGTTATATTCATTCAGTATGGAGGCTGTGTTTAAGTTATTTTTGTCTCCTGAACAGCTGAGAAAAGGTATGCAACAGTACAACATACCGGGTCTCATTCACAACACAAACACAAGCCATTTTTTTTGTAAACCATTCATTTATTTAATTTAAAGCATCTACACAAGCATGGTTTTACGAGCAATTGGATATTTCACGAGCAAGGCCAATGGATTGTGCTTACATCCTACCGTTGTTTTTATATATATGTGTGTGTGTGTGTGTGTGGAAGTTTTAAGACCATAAGTCCTTATGCAATAATAGGATGTGCTACTTGCCTGTGAAACTATGTATGGTTTATGTATTGGGGGAGGTGTGGCCTTGGAGTGCGCTCTGAAGAGAGGGCAGGATCTTATGCTTTCGAAGCTAGGTTGCTATTGCTAGCCACTCTAAAATTGCCTGTCCCAGCTGTAATAGCAGTAGTACTGGTTATATTGCACCCCTTCGTTGGTATCGAGCACATTTCGAAAGACAGCTTCTCGAAGGCCTCACTAGAATTTCAGCCTCTTCGTGAGCAACATGATGCTAACAGTAAACACCCTCTCAGCAAACACGGCCTCCCATTCGTGTAGTTTGTTAGCTCAGATAATGACAGTGCCAACAAAGGCTTGCTCTGTGAGAGTCTCGGGCAGATGCAATCTGGCCGTTTCCCACAGCGCACTCCAGATGTTACCACAGGTTGCTAACTGCCCTGAGCACACTGGCAGGAGAATGAGCTTTATTTATTTGAACGCACACTTTCAAAATGTGTTTTATTTGCCTCAAAATGTGTGAATTACCTGGAATGTGTGACCAAAGTGTCTCAAGCTGTCTCAAAGTGCTTAGAAGCATATGGTAGCCATATGCAGCTGTCTACTGAGCAAACGTCAGCAGCAGTATTGTCTTCTATTCAAAAGGTAATCCGGTAGCTCTTAATGTACAAGCAGCCTGTAGAATGTCAGTTTTGTGAGCAAGCTGATTTATGCCTGTCTGTTTTTTCCTCCCCCTTTCTCTTTCTCTCTCTCTCTCTCTCTATAGGTAAGTGATGGAGATGTTTGGCTCTGTTCTGTGTTCTGGCAGTGGCTGCAGACCCTGTGCATGCTCCTGAGAAATGCCCACTGAGGGTGATTCATTGGCAGGAGGGTTTTAAAAATATCCTGAACCATCGCCACATGACAGGAAACAGTGCTTGTGCCACAGTACAGTCCATCTCTCTCTCTTTCTCTCTCACTCTCTGTCTCTCTCTCTGTCTATCTCCTTTCTATCCAAATGGGAACTGAGAGACTTTGAGCTCATATGGATCATTTTAACGGTCAATTTATTGAAAGTTTAAAATGGAGGAATTGACTGGATGCGTTTGGAGAGGAAGACCTCTCAATGCAAAGCTGTAGAGATGGGAGGAAAAACACAGAAGAATTATCCTATAAGCCGATCTGATGCATTATTTTTTGTGGGAACTAATCTACGTCAGAACATTTTTTTTCCTAAATTATCTTCACAAAGCTGTAAAAGACTGTTTTGGCCTTTTGGCTTTCAGCTGCATAGAGAAGCATTTAGTGTGCATGATATTCAGTACAGTGCACAGACCACTGAAAGCTATTTAGCTGTGGATGTTACAGACAAACCATGAGGGGTGATTTAACCCTTACCCATTATTTTGTGTGCTTGGCATTTTTATATAGCATTGTGTTTATTTATGACAGCATAAACAAATCATGGCTAATAAGTGTTATTTACCACCTTCCATTGTAATGGAAGCATAAGTTTATAAAATATATCATTCTGAATTCTTCATTAAGTAAAAGCAGAAACAT
>JAZGTJ010009686.1:0-19056 GCA_036877575.1 Botia almorhae
TACACACAGCGGCGGGACAGAGACATGAGGAAAATCTCATACCGTATTGTGTAGTGTCCCTTTATCCGCTACCTCAGATCATTTTGTCAACTTGTAATAGATTAATTTTGTGAGTATATTAACATGTGCTTTCTCAAGTTTTCAAAATTTTGATTTGAGGGGGCAAGACATTTATTTGAGGGGCGCTGCCCCCTCTTGCCCCTGCCTAGAGCCGGCCTCGATGTGCATTGACGTCTGTAATGTCTCCGGGTCAGCAGGTGGCGTTAAGCGCTTCACGTGTGGCCGTGAAAAGCGCCGCTGCACAACACCGGAGGAGGAGCGAGTGACGTTCTTTCCGGCTCCGGTCTCTCGTCAAGAGTAAAGGTATGCCGAAACCAGAGCCGAAAATCCGCTTAAATCTTCTTCATCTTATTATTTCATTGACGTGCTTGAGTGCGTTTCGTTAACAGATATTCTATATAACACGCGTTTCTCACCATTGAGGTGATAAACACAAGTTAAAGTGTTATTTTAGGGCGGGATGTGTGGTTGTCTAGTACGCTGTTGTATTACGGTTTCCCGATGCCCTAGCCAACAACGTGAATATTAGAGGAAATAAAATATTTTTATTAGTATTATTAGTGTTGTTGTAGGAAATGTGAATATAAACACCCGTGACGTGCTTCATCAGAACAGTGTCATGCGTACTTCGTTTCACAGTGAATGTAAACTGTTGTATGTATAACTCTGTGTACTTGTACAACTGTGTGTACTTGTACTGTTTATTTTAGATTCAACTTGAATTAAACTGGTATTTAAAAACTGCTGTAATAGTTTTCAGTGGCGTTAATGGCGGTTCCTGGGAACGCCACATCTGAATTCATCAGTTTCTTTACATGAATTTTTATCTGTATGTGATGCATATGTGCTCTTGCACAATGGTTAAAGCATAACGTTGCTTCAGCGTTTAACTGCAAAGATGAAAACATGATTTTAACTTTGCTTTGGTTCTGCAGATGTTGATGCCCAAAAAGAACCGTATTGCCATCTACGAACTCCTCTTCAAAGAGGGCGTCATGGTGGCAAAGAAAGACGTGCATCTCGCAAAACACCCAGAACTCGCTGATAAGAACGTGCCCAATCTTCACGTCATGAAGGCCATGCAGGTGAGACCAGCGGATGAAACTGGCCGCTCTTCAATAGAAGTTATTAAACGATTATAATCGTTTAATAATAATCATGTTGGAATAATGTATACAACTGGCCACAGTAATATGGTAAAACCATGAAGATGTCAAACTGTGTAACTGTACAGCTGTAATTGTATTTTTGAACATGTTTCTACCTGCAGTCTCTTAAGTCATGTGGGTACGTGAAGGAGCAGTTTGCCTGGCGTCACTTCTACTGGTATCTGACCAATGAGGGAATCCAGTACCTGAGAGACTTCCTGCACCTGCCCCCAGAGATCGTCCCCGCCACCCTCCGCCGTCAGACCCGCCCTGAGACCGCCAGGCCACGCCCCAAGGGTAGGTTTATAGTCTTAGCATCTTGTGATGGTTAAATCCTAATTTTCAGTCATTAGAGAATCTAAATTTAAAGACACTGAGTGTATTAATTCCAGCTTGTTGTTTTGCAGGTCTTGATGGAGAGAGACCGGCGCGTCTGGCGCGTGGAGAGGGAGACAGAGACGCATACAGACGCTCTGCAGCTCAGCGTAAGTGTGCAGCACAATGCATGCTGTCTGACCACTGACATCAGCACTTTCTGTAGCTGTGGAGTCTGTGCAGCTAACACACTGTACGTTTTTAAAACATTCATTTTAAAACATCAGCTGAAGGCTCGAGGTTTGTTTAATAAGCTTCATTGATTTAAAATTATGCTGTTCAGTGGAGATAAATGATTGAAGACTTGTTCACACTGCACCTAAATCTGTTTTTTAAATCCACTTATGTGACGTGTGACAGACAACATCTCTGATTTATGCATTTATATAAACATCATCAGTACAGTGTCAAAACTTCATAGAGAGAATGGTCAATATTGCCTTGAAGTTCTTAATATAAGCCATGCTTAAGATTAAACTGAACAGATTTTTGATTCTAATATTCTCAAGTATGATTCCTGCTGCCTGTCAGAATGTAGCCTAAAATGATGTGATGTTTCTGCAGGAGCTTTTTCTTTGAGTTAAACTAACAGGTCCTGTGTTTGTTTCTCCAGCTGGGGCAGATAAGAAGGCTGAGGCAGGTGCTGGTGCGGCCACAGAGTTCCAGTTTGTAAGTCGTGCTGTTACAAGCTGCCATTTCACTGGACAACACAGTCACTGAAAGTAGCAGTTTAACTGACCTGACGTGCTTTTGTGTTGTTTTGCAGAGAGGAGGTTTCGGTCGCGGCAGAGGACAGCAGCCGCAGTAATTCTCCACATTATCTGTACAATAAACGTTACAAAAGTGCTTCCGCATCAGACTCGTTCATGTTGGTTTCAAATACTTGTGTTCAGTTATTAAAACTACCGTTTATTTGACAGGATTCACATGTCTGGATTTTGGCCATTGGATGTTAATGTGTTCATGAAATCTCAGAAGTGAATTCTGCCTGCAGTTTAAGAGCGAAGCTTTACAAGACCTAAATTTACTGTACAACTGTATTACTTTACAGGTCTGACTGTGGAAACCTTGATTTGAAGCTAAAAGTGTTTTCTGAAACATGGTGCTTGTATGCAAAACTATTTTGAGTTCAATCATCTGTGGATAAAGTCACTCAACACTTTAGCTGAAATACTGGTGTTTATTAGTTGGCACGTTTATATTACATTCTCATACTGCTTCATTTCACAATCCAAAAACGAAAATAAAAGCAAGATATTCCAGTGATGGGTACACCTGTGCAACTGAAAGAGTCACAGCTTTGATGGAGAGTCGGCAGATCTTCACATCTATTTCAAAGTTCCAACATCCTGTACGAGCCAATTCAGACATTCAACGTCTAATAAGTGTGACAAATTTAAAGTGCTTTTTACTTGAGTGGGGGAGTTCCATATGATCAATTCTGTGCTTATAATGCTTTAGACACTTGAAGTAATCATGCCAAGAAATTATTCTCAACAGAGATCATAACTGCTGCCACTGCATACACAAGTCAAAAACAAGATCATTCATCACAACCAACTTCACATCAATCAACAAAAGCACAACAATCTGACGATTCAGATGAAGTTTCTCATGCTCCATTAGAAGATTTTTCACTAGATTTCAGCTGCTAAACGTATGACGTTAGTGTTAACAGATATTAACCACCAGTGTCTAAACATAAATCACTGATTAAAGTGTGTTTACATTTACATCATGGCTTTATTGTTACTTTGCAGTCACACTAACAATAAAAAACATGAAATCCTAAATGAATCGCTTCTTAAGAAACATGCACCATAAATGCACTTAAAACTCCACGAGGAGCAAAACATTTCTGTCTGAAAAACATATCAAGCCGGACCCTAAACACTTCTGGGCCATCGCCACCTCACGTGTACCACAATCTAACATCAACCATGAGCACTTAAAGTTTTGCTTTTGATCTGTACAAGAGGGAAAAAAGACATCAAAACATTTGCTAACTACAGTGGCTCAAAATTCACAGTATTACACCAACTGCTGCCTTCCGAGAGACCGTCCGAGCACGCAGTTTGACTATCAGGACGTACTTGAGATTGGATAAGAGAAGACGTTTAAACAATATCACATATTGAGACACGATCCATTCAAAGCTTGTTCCTGACTGAACTGTGCAGGTTGATTTAAACAGCTCTCACCTCAAGAGGTTAATGACTGTTTGAAGCGTCAGAGGTTCATAACAACTGACTCTATAGATATTATCAAGAACAACAGCCATCCGAAAACCTACTGAGGAGAAATGAAACACAAATGGAGGTCTGCTGTTGATTATTAAATTGTGAGTGCTTTTGAAAAGATGGTCTGTCCAGTAGAGCCTGAGTACAGACTCGCGACCTGAACCTGGTGTGTCTGATACAGGACACGACTGAAGTGTGCAGGGCTGGTAGAATTTGGGGGCAGCGTTAAGAAATACTTGCCCTTCAGTTTATACTACAATATAATCACATGCTAATGACCAAAACTGTGTTTACAACCCATTTTACTTCAGTTATCACACAGGTGCCAAAGAAACAAGAGTGTTCTACACGCGTTTGCTGTGGATTGAGGAAAAAATCTTAAACACCATCAGCACCCACCCTGGAGGTTGACTAACACATGGAAGCTGAGGTCAAGGGTCACCCCTGAGAGCATTTCAATGTATCCCAATGATAACACTTCTGTTTTAAATCATTATTTGCGATTACTGAAACCTTTATAGGTTTACAGCCTCATTAGTCAATGCACAGGTAGAGGAAGTTGTTAGACTGTAAGGAACAAGAAGTGATAAATCTCTCTTTTTAAATACTGTGCAGTGATGAATCGTGCACAATAAGATGGATGGAAGGGCATTCAGAAAGTAAACAGTCACTTCATGCTGAAATCTGCCTATCAAATCAACATCACATTATTAACATAAAGGATTTCAGATTCTTATACGTTAACCCAAAGCCTGACAAACATCAGCTGTTTGAGAACATTTTAGATTTAAAAGTGTGAGATCCAGTTGAAACAGGTAGTTATATAAATTAACCCCTCTGTGTTTTTAGAGGCCTGCGGGATATTTACAAGATGGCAAAAACCAAAAAGCTGGGTAAGTTAAGAACATCTAATTGACAAGAACTACAGGCTAAACATCCATCGCATCACACAAACTCATTTGACAAATAAATACCAGTGCTCATGCAAAACTGTTCACCCCTCACAGCTCCACTCATTCAGACAGATAAACTGCAGTTCACAACGAGAACTAACAAACGCCTCGTTTGCACTCACACATACACAGAGGAAATCAACGTGTCAAAATACAGAAGCCACATGCTCACGCACCATGTGTATTTTTTTACATCACAAAAAAGTAGCATTCGTTTAATCTCACGTGGGCCTGTAGAGGGCACTAAATATCGTGAGTGTCATGCAAACAAACTGGTAAAAAGCGAAAATATTAAATTTACAAAACATTGTTTTGAATATTCAGCCAACACTTGTCTGTGCCACATTCTCGGCACTCATAAAGGGTCGGCAAACTGTCATTTGTGTCTTTATTCTTGTTTTAAAGAGTTAAGAATGAAAATAGCAGTAGAATAATGAAAGCGTGTGTGTGCGTGTGTGTGTGAGTGAGTGAGTGTGAGTGTGCAAAAAGCCTCAGAGCGCAGATGTTTTGCATTAGTTATCTGATATCAGAGACTGAACTCTGATTAATGCTGTAGGTGGGTGAGAGATCTTCACCTAACGTGGCCACTAGGGGCGCACCGTTACTGTTCAGACAGCTCTCCTGCAGAGCTGCGAAGTATGTGGCTTGAACAGGCTTGTGACACTGCAACACTTGTATGGCATCTTCAATTTTAAACCACTCCCTTTTTCTGCCTGTCAACAAAAAGACGATGTCTTGTCAATCAAATGCATGTTAGTCGTAAATGAATGACACACAAGAAAATTGAGTTCGCTCTGGAGCACGTCAACCTCTTTTCACAGATTAACTGCATTTTAAATCAATGTGTAAACATGATGGTTGAGGCCAGTTTAAGATTACTAACCGATGTTTACAGAATCCTCCCAATCTTCCAGAACTTCCGTTACGATGAGAACGTAAACATACGTTCGATGTTTCCGGTCTCGGTTCTAAATTTGGACGAGAAGATTCTTTTAAACAGTTCCGTTCAGAACACATGTCGCAACACTGCAGATGTGTATCAGTTAATCTGTGGTGTCTCATGTTAGTTTAATTTACCTCAAATATTCCTACAAGTCTTCCTAAACTCCCCTTGACACCAGCCTATAAAAAACAAATCAATTAAACTGAAAGGAATTGTCAAAAATGTCAAAATGTCACATATAAAGATTTCAATTTTAGACTAATCTAGTTTTAAGAACCATTATTTGGCCTAAATTACTTTTACGAAAAAGAGGATTAATTTGCCAATTTTTGCTGTTTTAAGACTATCAGCCATGTCTATTTGGTCTAATAACAATCAATCACAGATTTCTGTTTTTAGATATTTTTGAGCACAGTGTTTGTTTTAATCTTGCTGTGCAGATGAAGGTTCTGTTCACTGTCACTTTGAGTCCCTCTCTGTAGTGATGCATAAAAACACTCATAAGGACAAATGTCACTTCCACAACACGACACTGACATCAGCTGCAGTGGCTGATGGTCATCAGTCACAGTCTAAATTTAATCCTGAACATACATGATGAATATCACACCCAAATCAAATACACTTAAACATGCGCCAACCTTAAGACGTACAAACACACAATGCCAAAAATACGTCTACGGTATTTTGTCACGGAACATTTGCGGCCTGGAGCGCAGCCGAGCAGCAGTCGCACATCATCTCAGTTTAATGCCCTTTAAATGTAAGCTGATCATCAGAACAGAATGAGTGACACGCTGTCTGTCAGTGAGGGACGGATCAGCTGTTAGAACATCATAGTTCAGTGTCAGCAGTGAGAAGACCAGCACTTCCACAACACAAGCTTCCCTAAACAAAGCCACTGAATACACCAGTGTCTGTAATACTCAAAACATACAGATATTCCTTTCAAAACACCATAAATACTGTAGCTATTGTTACTAGGAATACTGGACGAATACTTGAAGATTTCTTTGAACCGTTTAATTTTGGCCACAAAGAGTTTCTGCATCAACCATTGACCAAATGCAATGTGCCAAAAACCAGTGGCGTGTTTACCAGTTAGACATGTCATGACATGTTAAAAGTCAAACCTCTTCACACACTTCCCGGGCCGCGGCGACGTTTGGTTCCTCCTCCGGCTCCATACCTCCTCCAGGAACAATCCATTTATCTGGATGTCGACTGCTGCTCACCAGCAGCACCTGTGTAAATATGACAAGTGATTCTGTCTGTCTGCTGTCAATTACTGTCCATATATACATTAGTCAGGTCCACTTTCATATATGCGTGTCACGTGTAAGTGTATATATTACATATGTGTGTGTGTTTGTGCTCTTAGGTAACCAAATCTCTGCATAGTTCATATCACAACAAACATTTAAAATCTGCCTACAAATTTTGAAAAAGCTACTTAACACAGTAATCACCAAGCTCCTTCAAAGAACACCAGGGCATTACCATGGTACATGGTCCAAAACAGCTGGTATTACCATGGTATGTGTCTCAACACATGGTAATATTATAGTGCCCATACCCCAGAGTAACAGCGTGTACATATCTAAAACGCATAGAATTACTATGGTAAATGTCTAAAACATGTTTGTAGCATGCTTATTTTTCTTTATTGATTCTTAAAATAACTCCAAATTGACTGAGAACACACTGAGACGTATCCACGCACAGGCCTACTAAAGCCCCGCGCTAAGCGCAAACGACGCGACGCCCCTTCATAATCAACGCAGCTGCCACCAGTCGCGCGTGTGCAGCGTTTACAGGGGCGTTTTAGTTTGTCGTGTCGCGACTATGGGTTGTTTAACGCTAGGCCTGCTCAACTAACTAGTCCCAGGTTAGCTAGCCCCACGCTGCTAGCTCGCCTTTAAATGTCAAACGTTTGAGATCGAAAGTTCAACGCTGCTGCTGACGCGTTGACAGACGCGCGCGTTATACCCCGCGCGTTCTCCCGGCAGCCCTCTCTACCGGCACCGGGGCTCACCTCCTCCTCCGTCTCGTTTCTGAAACACAGGCAGGCGGCCCGCTTCTTGTACCCGTCTCCATCATATGTGCGCGTCTGGTTCGACTTGAGCTTCATCATCTCGCGCTGCGCGTCACGACTCGGATCGGAACTTGAACCTGCAGCAGATAGAGACGCACCGTCCGCGTGTGGAAAGCCGCGTTTATTTCCTGCTAATACAATCTTCTGCGCTTCATTTTCCCGAAGCCGAGCGCATCTCAGACACAGACGCCATTAGAGATACAGCTACGACATGTGCGCAACTTGAACGGCACGCGTAGAGAAAAGCACGTAGTTGCTTTTAGAGAATAGGGCATGTGGCTGTGAGATTGCGTACAACAATCTCTTTCTCTCTTACTCAAAATAATAACAATAATAATAAGTTACATTAAATATTATATTTTGTTATATGATAATAATACTACAACACAATTGTGAAGCAAATCATAATTATGTTAAATATTTCTTGAATAAAATACTATTGTTATCGTTGTTGTTGTTTAATATTAATGTAGTTGTAAATGCATTTGGTTAAAAATATGAAGTTATTCATTTATATATTGTATTATTAATTAAATATTATAATACTAATAATTATAACTAATAGTTTAAAGTCAACTAAAACTGGCTGTTTGTGAGGTTCTTAAAGGCATGTGAATGTAACAGATATGCATGAATGGATCATTCATAAAGTATTTTTATTAAGATTAGCACACGTTACACATTCAAATAAATAGATCTAATACACATTTAAGAACCCTTATGTTATATTAACAAAATGCCTGAAGGAGGGCTGATCCGCTGCTACACAAACCAGCACAGCAGAATATAGAGTGTTTTTACAGCTGAAGCAATCTACATTTCCTGGGCACGTGCTGTCTGTTCTACACACTTTAATACCTGAGGCGAATATTTCAGATTACCAGTTATGAGGACCTGAATGCACAAAATACAATCCTAGACTGTTAACAAGACTATTCATGTTGGCTAAGATTTAGATTGCATTTCTGCTCCACATATGTGTGACTTGAGGACAATTTCTCTCCAGCATCCTGAGAAGACTCGTGACTTTAAAGATCATTAAGATTATTGAAAATGTTGTGATTTGTGACATACAGACAGATGATAAGAAATTAATCCAAAAGCACTTTGGTGTGGAGAACCTTGATTTGTGACAGTAGTTGTTGTTATGTAAACAGTCCAGTGAGGTGTGAAGCTGTACCCAAAATGTGTAAGACAACTGAGGTGATGAGTAATTTCTGCCTTTTCCATCATGTTTTTACCTTAAACCTATTTCGCTTGCTTTGCAACAGTAACCATTAAAAACTGTACTGTATGTTGCTAAAACAGTTACACTCTCCATCGGATAACCATACAGTAAATTACAGTATCTGGCTGTTTTATGGAATGTCTCATCGAACGCAATACATCAGTCAGGAAGTATGTGTAGTTTGTATCAGCATCTGCCGGTCACTGTACAGAATGAACAATTCTTCCATGAACGTCTGACGTGACAGAAATATGTGTCCAGATACAAACCTCATTCAGATTGCTGGCGATTTACACACAGTTACACATTACAAGCTACTTTAATGCTAAATCTATTTATTACCTTAACACATGGCCTGGACAACTTATATTTGTTTACAAAATATAAGAACCTGCCTCTGAACAAATATCCACTAGGTTTACAGTAATATGAAACGTCTCACAATAAGCTAAGCGAACGGTTACTCAGTAAACTGTACATTCAAAAAGAATGCATACTACTGTATAAGAGCTATTAAGATCATAATGTTTCACAGTTAAATTATAGTTTCATCTAAATCTAATCATGGACACATCAACAGCAATATACAAAACAAACTACAAACAAAGCTTAAGTAGAAAAGCACCTCAGTTCAATATATAGATATATAGTCAAATAAAACAGAACTAGAAACACTCAATATACTTCTATGCAGTGTGAACCTGAACTCTATATATGACAGAAACATCAGATCTTTCTGTCCTCGTGTGTTGTAGAAACAAGTGAATGACATTCCATCGTATTCACGGCTTGGAGAGCAGACGGGTAGTTAGTTTGGTTGAGTATGAGGTAGTGCTCTGGTCAGACAGTTACTGCTCCTCATCATCATCATCTTCTTCCACATCTTCAGATGAATCTTGAGGCGACTGTTTTTCTTTCTCCTGTGAAATATGATAAACAGAGTTTACGCGACTCATATTAACAACAAAAAAACCCCCAGCATAAACGTACTCCATATTACTGCAGGCTATACTCCCCTATTAATATTTCATAACAGAAAGAAAATCATAATGGTTTGGAAAGACATAAGGATGAGTAAATAAAGTCAGAATAAAAACTTTCTTTAAATGTACCTCTTTCTTGGGCCTCCCCTTTGGTTTGCTCTCAGCAGTAACTGATGCTTTCTAAAGAATTAAAAATATAACAATTACTGAAATGGCAAAACATTATTTTGGGTACAGAATCCCTCCACGCAGGTTAAAGCATGAGAAACACGGAGCATCCTCAGAGCATTTTCACTGAGCCAACAGCAGTGTGTAGAGTTAACCGGTAGAGGGAGCCACTGTCCGCACATGACGACAGATGGACGGGGGCATCGGGTTCACGGAGAACTCTCGAGGCACGCGTTTAAAGCGCACGGCTCACTGCTAAGAGGCTAACCGAGAGTCACCTGCTGCGGGTCCGAGCTGTCAACACACGAGCTCCACGCGATGCTCTGAATTAATCATGCATATGACTCCGTGTGTTTGCAAAACAGAGGCAGCTGTGTTTTCCCTCTGCCGTGAACTGGTGTAAAAATGTCCATGTTTGTTACCGATTTATATATAAATTACGACCAAACCAGCACTTACTCGTTTGGAAGGACCTTTGTTTTTGCTTCCTTTTGGTCGCCCTCTGGATCTCTTAGGAGTTGGAGATCCACTCGATTCCTTAAGAAAATTGTTTATTAACACCAATGTTGTGCGTATAACCGTATGATGGGTGATATGATGCATCTATAATGCCCTACCGCATTACATAACTTTTAACTACTTTATACCTTGGGATGTTTTCTTGGTCTTCCTCGCCCTCTTTTCTCCACCCCATCCTTTTCTTTGAGAGAGACCGTCTGTTTCTCTGAATCGCTCATCTTTCCAGACTTGCAAAACATCAAAACATGCAATAGTTTTCTGTACTTTTCTAAAGCACGGAGAAAATCGTCTGTTATTATGCATCAGATTTATTGTAGTTATTGGCCTCAGTGGATGCATTATGAAACACACACAAGCCCTTTGAATCAGAATGGCACTACAGCATTGGGAGCACAGGCGAGGCGCTCAAAAGCTTATGCAACGTTCACTATATCTATATGGACACCATATAGAGCTGCGTACACTGAGAAATACGTGCAAATTAACATTACAACCTTGTGCAACGATTCAAGAGGCAACGAAACATGAACTTACATGCACTTATACAGAACAGACGAAGGAAATAATGTAACGCGAGCGCTGTGTTGTCGCTGGCCCCACCTCCCGTGCACAATGTCCGCTGATTGAATTCGAGCTCAATGTCCGTCTGCCAATAAAGCGCAGTCTAAATACAAAGTAAATCGACGTCTCCGGCTGGAGAACGAATAATTTAACTCTGTCCCTTCCGAGGGATACAGATGCGATTAAAGCGAGCTCAGAAATAGCAGCCGTGTCACTAGAATTAAAGGCCAATAGCAAATGAGGTCGAGGCGCAGGTTGATGGGAGGAAGGCGGGTCTCTGTCAGCGACACTCTTCATGTTGTGGCTGAATGTGACAAATTGGTGGCGGCAAGTACAAATAAATGTTTTCTAAAGCGTTCATCAAGTTAAGATGAAGATGTAAGTGTTAAGGATTTATATGTTTATATTTATATCGGATTTATACAAGGGCACTTAGGGATTAATGCCCAAGACGGTATTTGTTTAGCACTTTAATTAGCTGTCATTAAACAGAAGTGCTTATTTTTTATCTTCATCATCAACAGCATTATGTTTATGTTCAAGTTGAATTCTTAAACGATAACATAGGTAGTAAATAGTATTTCACGAATGTACAGTGATGATATACAGTATAATTTACTCATCAGTCTACTCACTATCACTTTAATCGATCTACTTGGGTAACTGTTTCGGGCTCTGTGAATTTATAAGCGGCCCTAATGCTGTTCTCCACTTCTTTTAAAACCTGTTTAATGTTTCTAGAGTAAAACATCATGTGTTCATTCAGCGGGTTATGAACATTCTTTAACATTCTCAATAGAGTTAAATTGAGTTAAATAATAGATAAATCATTAAAGATGATTCAGGAAATTGACAGAGAGGCGAGGCCTGTCTGTTGTTATTAGAAACATGTTTACTGTAAACCATATTCGCAGCTGTCTACGAATATGATCATTTTGGTGAATTAAATTCTTTAAAATATTTAAAATGATCGACGTTTTTTAATAGGTCGTGACCGCAATAAAAGCACATTTGCATGTATTCTGGCATTATACATTATAGTAATTACACTGAGTCAATTATATACTGAACATCATATTACTCACATATGATTTAAATAAATACCTTTTAAATTCTAACCTGTTACATCGCCTTCATCTGACAGACGAACAGAAAAAATGATGATGAATCTAAAAATAACATGTTTGTAATTTATATAATTCTGTGGATTGATACATTTCACATTTATAGTTTAAAACTCTAGTCCTTTGGGTTTTTGTTTACTTTTTAAAATTTCTTTACCATTAATTAAAAACATACAAACACCAATGAAAATATAGGACGAACAAGCGAACGTCACGCAACGAGGCGCGCAGATATGACGTCTGCCTGTACGTCAAAATGCGTCAAGGCGACTGTCCTGAGCAACCAAAACAATGAGACATACACGAACAGTATGTATGGTGTTTTATTATTGCAATGATTTTTGTTATAAAACCGTATTAAACCGTCAAGCCGAAGCAAAGAGAATCATGTTTCATGTTTGATTCACCAGCTCGAGGATTTGGTTTAAACCTGCGGACTGTCTTGTTTGTTTATATCTCTTTAACAAGTCTTTAACATTGAGCCTTTTGCTCCCTGAATCACAGATTAGGTGCCATGTGTGAGATCTGTATTGTTGCAGTCATGATAATAATACATATCACTGCAACGAGAATGTAATGTTTAAATGATGTTTTAATGGTTTCAGTTCGTATTATAACTACCCGTACCTTTAAGGTTGCAGACGTTCATTTCTTTGTGTCACAATAAACGCTTCATTTGATATATGATTTAACATATCCTTAAACTTTATTTTGCATTTTTAAATATACTTGTCAAGTATGACAAAGAAACAATTAACCCGTTTGTTCTACATAGTCGTATCAAACATTGGGTAGTGCATGTGGTGTGTTGAAATTCATACAAACGTTTCTGACCTCATGTCTACAATCTCACTTTCATTTGCTGATAGTCGAGTGTTAATTTTGGACTCTGCCTCCAGATATTCCTGCACTGCTCTGTTGTGCCTATAATACGAGCTGACCGCAGTCCACTGCACTGACTTCAGAGAGCTACAACAGCCTCAGTATTGCTTTGAAGGCACACCAGAAGCCACAGAAGCCTCATACGGCCATACAGCTTTTCTTTTATAGCAGTGACATGCTGCCTGTTTTTCAGGGCTGAACTCAAGTGGTCTGCTGGCCTCCGTTATAATGCATCATTATTAAACATGGGGGGCAATGGATCCAGAGTCAAAGGAGTCTGGCCTTTGACCAGCTCTGGAGGTGGAGGAGATGCACCTGACACAGGAGAACAGAGTCTAGCTCGGCTGCAGGGCTCAAAAAGCACCACACCGTTTGTCTTCACCAGAAGAAGGTAAATGTTCTGCTTTTGTTGTCATGGTGGTAAAATAAAGTCTTAAAAATTCATCTGCTGAAAGTTTGGATTAGCTAAAATGATCCAATTGATGGGTTAAATAAAGCCGGTTTTAGCTGAATGAAGTACTTTGCCAGGGCGGATTGGGAGTCACTGGCTGCTGTTTGTTGTTGCAGTTCGTTATATTTTGATGAAGATGGTGATCTGGCTCATGAGTTCTATGAGGAGACTGTGGTGACCAAGAACGGGCGGAAGAAAGCCAAGCTGAAGAGAATTCAGAAGAACCTTGTACCTCAGGTGAGAGGCACTGATCTTCAGCCAATCACATCCAAGTGTGTAAAGATCATTCACAGATCTCACAACCATCAGTTACTCAACACATCTAGATCTTCTAATGACGGTGTGTGTAAATAACTAAAACCTTTAAATGACGTGTGTGAATGAGTCGTGTCTGAACAATCGTCACACTAACAGCAGTAGTTGTGTGATAAATCTGAAGATAAAGATACATGAATGTAAATGCAGTGATTTTAGTTTGAATAAATTGAAGACATTACAACAGATACTAAAGTGATGTTTAAATTTTTTAACGTTTATTATTATTTAAAAGTTGATTAAAATATGATCAGAAAGTGAAGGTTTTATACATAATGTTTTATGTGGTAAGATTTAAAAAATACATTTAAATATTTTCCATCTCTAGGGAATCGTTAAGTTGGATCACCCAAGAATCCATGTTGATTTTCCTGTGATTCTCTGTGAAATATAAGAACCCCTCACATCTCCAACACTTTTCTTCTGAAAGGATGTCTCACGATGGCTCTCTGTTACGACAGCTTCAGGAAGCTTTAACCAAAAAGATGAATGACATTTACTGATTGGTGCTCTGGTGTCATTATAGACAGCAGATGTGTGTTGTTCTGTGACCTACAGCAGGGTGTGAATGTGCAAAGTGAGAGAGAACGTGTATGTAAGAATCATAGAGGACTGAACATAAGTCACACGTGTTTGTTGATGTCCACCAATCACTGTGTGTGTTTTTTGTTGTAAAATATATCATTATATTTTATTGTACAAAAGTCTCCCTCTCTGTTGGGCTACAGTCAAGATCTGCACTTGTAATAATTTGTTGTACAGTAAATTATAAGTTAAATAAAATGGTTTAGGAGATTAAATAGTTGTATTTAGATTCAGTGCAACATTGAACAGGATGTTCAATACAACATTTAAAAAAGACACAATGCAACACTAAAACAATAGATAAAAGTCAAAAAGACATGTTTATGTTATTGTAATTAATCATAGCATTTTTTTGGTTTAGGGCTATTGTGAGTTAAACTCAGTTCCTCTCTCGTGTTGTTTATTTTGGCTGTCTGTTCTGCAGTTTGCCTGGCATCAGGGTTTTGGGTGGGGAATTATGGGTAGATGTCAGAGGTTAAGCTCTTTGAAAGGTTTCCTCCCTGCTTTGAAGTTCTCCGTTGGGATGCCTTCACTCCTGTTCAGTGCTTCTGCTTTATCTACATGTGATAGTCACATTATCAGAGCCAGTCGGGCCCTCAGAGTTGATTTGAAACAGATGCCTGGCGTGATGTAAATGATTTTGCACTGGGAATGTTTGTCCCGCCCTTCTGAATGAAATACAGGAAGCTTTAGCAGGACGCCATGTCTGTGTACAATCACTGACACTGATAAGAGGGAGAGACACTGCTGGAGGGGCTGTGTGTGAATACATGATGAGGCACATGAAGGTTACCACGGCCCTCAGGGGTTTGTGTTTGTGTGAAGGGACTGTTAAAGGAATAACGCACCCAAAAATGACATCTCTGTTTATTTAATCACGATTATGTCACTTGACTGTCATTTTTCTTTTTGTAGTTGAGTTATGTAACAGTATGTCAGTGTTCACACAGTGAAGGCGGATGATCAGTGGCTGTTAAGCTCTATAAAAGTAAAAAAGAGAATCAGCATATAAAGGATGAACTGCATTGCTGTTTATTACCATTTATGGTTCCTTAAAGAACATTTCAGTTAAAGGTTCTTTCTTAGCTTTAGTCTGCAAAATGTTTCTACTCTACGAAGAACCTTTTGTGCAACCTAAAGGTTTTGTGAATGTTAAAGGTTCTTTATGGAACCATACAGCCTGACAAAGAACTCTTTAAGAACATTTATAAAGTCCTCTAACAACGTTTCTGACAGATTTCCAAGTAAAACAGGATATTCAGTGAGAAAATAATGTAGGGTGGGATGAGTGTACCTGAATTTACAAGCGTTCCAAACAAGACTGGCGTTACCTCCCAGCCTGACGAGGCCTTTTGACCTGGACGTGGAGGCTTCCACATACTCCAGTGGTAAAGCCTATTGGCAAGATTTCAATAAAACTGCCTTACCCACAACGGTAACATAAAACAATGTCTAAACAGCTATTTGGCCTCTGGTTAATATTAAACTATAACACATGATTTAGATAACGTCAGGGGAACAGTTGTTTCAGAGGCAGGGTACAACATTTACAACATAATGTGCACTAAATGTGACACGGTGTTAAACTCGTATTAAATAATTGTTGTAAGTGTTGACTGTTTCACAAAGGTTTTACTGACAGAAAGCTATTTTTCTACCTCATGAATCACAGACCTCTCTCACTGCCCCTTGAAAAAGCTGCCTGGTGACCTTTGACCTGAAGGTTATTGTAGGAGTGTCTTACAGAAGGACGGAGATGAAGAGATAATGCTGGAGGATGGAGCAGAGACACTTACACATCTGTCCTAGTACGTCAGGATGTCAGTTTGCCATTTTTGGGTGGGTGGGCGGTGACGGGTGTGTGCGCGTACACTTCCTCTCACATTGTTAGAACTTCCTGGCGCTGCCTAGCTGGAAGAGATGGTGATGCAAAAGCCAAGTATAAGGAGAATAGGAACAGATCTGAGGAAGGAAACGTGCTCTCTCTCTCTTTCATGAGCGCACACACTGAAAGAGGAGCCTCATGAGTCAGCAGTACATGCTGGAGTGGCAGGACAGTCAAAAAGCAGTACTCTGTTACCTCATCCATCATGTACATCCTCAGAATTAGTATCTCTACACATTCTCAGTTTAATGAATCCATACTTGTATGGTTAACACATTTCTGACATCCAAAAGCCCTTAAAAGAAAAGCTCAACAAGGCTGTTTAATTAATAAAAATAAAACAATTCACAAACAAATGTTAAATGTTTAAAGTTATTACATCTGAAATTGCTTTTTGACACTGTACAGAACTGCAGGTAAACTTTACTAAAACAATTACTTCAGATTATTAAAGTACTATGGTAAGTATTAAAGTGGTCATCATCTAAAACATCACTGTACTGGTTTAAAGCCACAGCACTTTTTGTATAAGTTTTTATATATAAGTGCAAATATCATGTTTTTTTAGAGTTCAATATTTGTATATTTTTACAATACGTATATACAGGAAAACACGCCCTTAAACACGCCCACAGTGACGCGTAAAGCCACACCCCCAGTGACTTGGGAAGTCACGCCCCCACGCACAGAATCAATGAAAAGCGCCGCTTTGAAGTTCTCGCGCTGTGGCAGAAGCGCCTCGTGATGATGGAGAATATTACACAACTCATTTCAGAGGACACGCGACATTAAATCACTATATTTCCCTATATTTACTCTTCTGAAAACTTTCTGAGAGATCATTACCCAGGAAAAGTGTCTTTGAAGGCGATGTCAGGCGACGTATAAACAGAAACGATTTACAAGTCAGGATGAAGTTTCTATATGTGAATAAGGAGTTATTATTTATATAAAAGGTGAGTTATTATAATTAAATAACAGAACCGCTTCAAATCATGTAGTCAAGAATACTTTTGGATTAATATTTTACTGTAGTTTTGGTTGCTTTAGCTCCGCAGATTCTTCAAAGTCTTTAGAAATAAAAATAGACATGAATGAGGCATTTGTTGAGGTACAGTACGAGGATTACCAGCTGTAAGATAAGAAGAGCTATTAAATAACACGGGGAGCAGCCCACATAATCTGATCTCTGGAGAATGTGATGAGAAGTTAAATATAAACGATTCAGAAATGTCTTGTTTCCTTTTTGAACGAACGCGGGTAACCTAAAAGATTTATAATGGCATAAAACGATCATCCTAACAATGTTTGTTTTAATGGAGAATGCATTTTTTTAAAGGGGAAGGCTGTAATTGTGAATGTCAAAAGTCATGGCTTGCTGGTTCCAGCTCAACTGGAGAATCTGGTTTTTAATTCCACTGGTTCTGGATCGTCTTACTCGTGGACAAAATCTGAAGCCCACCAGATGGCCTCTGTACCCTCACAAGCCTGTGGTTCTCATGTGGAACGCCCCGACAGAAGACTGCAGGCCTCGCCACAACGTTCCCCTTCAGCTCGACCAGTTTCAGATTGTATCGTCTCCCAACGAGGCTTTCTCCGAGCAGAACCTCACTGTATTCAACAAAAACCGTTTGGGCCTGTATCCGTACTTTGAGGCAGACGGTACAGCTGTCAATGGTGGGCTTCCTCAACTGGCCAGCCTCACACAGCACCTAGAGAAGATGCCGGAGGGAATTAACAAATACATTCGTGACTCATCTGCACAAGGCCTGGCTGTTATAGACTGGGAGGAATGGCACCCTCTGTGGATACGAAACTGGGAGTCCAAAGATGTTTACAAGAGCCAGTCGCGCTACCTGGTGTCCCAGAAGAACCCAAGCTGGACACCAGCACGGACATCCAAAACAGCCCAACAGGAATTTGAAATGTCCAGTCGCAAACTCATGCTGGAAACACTGCGGCTGGCCAAAAGCTTACGTCCCAACCAGCTCTGGGGTTTCTACCTCTTTCCTGATTGTTACAATCATGATTATCGCAACAGTTTGGAGAACTACACGGGCCGGTGTCCAGATGTAGAGGTAGCTAGAAACGACCAGCTTAAATGGCTGTGGACTGAAAGCACGGCGCTCTTTCCATCAATATACATGGGCTCCGTGTTGCGTTCAACGTCCTCCAGTCGCCAGTTTGTGAGAAACAGGGTGAAGGAGGGCATGAGATTAGCATCGGTGGGTGAGGGATTGGCACGCCCTGTTTTCATTTACACTCGCCCAACTTATGCCAATAAACTGGAGTTACTGACTGAGGTGAGTCTGTAAGCTCAGCTCCGAAACTTCTTAACTCTCCATTTGACCATGTCTGGATCATTTCTGGTAGCTTTAGTAGTAATAAGGTAGTAATTAAGGCAGCTTTGGGCCGTTTGGCAGGTGGGGCTTAATTAAATGAATTAAGGGTTAATTAAATGTATTCAGATCACACGATATGACCTGCAACTATTGTGCGCAAATGAAGTTTGACCTTAAAGGACAAGAGATTCCATGCAGC
>JAZGTJ010009687.1:0-19056 GCA_036877575.1 Botia almorhae
TTCTGTATGCATTATTCCTCTGAGAGGAGTGCAGGCGGTTTGGTCTGATAATGACTTGGGGAGCTGTTAACGGGCTAAGAGAGCAGCTTTGGGTCAACTCGGGTCAGCCAGAAGCCTTGACCTTTGACCCCGGGCTTACACGTGCTCCCTGAGGAGTCTGGTGCAACGGCTGAGAATATATTACACCTATCAGTGTGTCTAGCCAGAGGAGGTTAAAAGGTCAGGGTAAACTGACCCATCCTTTATCATCAGGACATGCAGATTACATACAGTTCAATAGACTAAGCGGTTGTTGTTATTGTCCCAGACACTGATTTGAAATGATTGCATGATGTTCGGTTCTATTCAAATTACCTTGTGTTTTATCTGTGTGTATCTAAGGGCAGATGTGATGCATTGCCAGGATCAGGAGTGAAGAGACAGGTAAGAAGTTTACAGTTCTCTGATAATGTAATTGCTGTCTTCAGTCTCTCTTATTGCACCTGACCCTCAGGCTCTCCTGGGCTTGTTTGATGCTATATGTTTCACATATACTAGAAGCACCAACAACTGCCTGGTAATCAGATTCTAATGGTTTATGTATGAAGTTAAAGTAAAGGTGTTCCTCAGTACAAACTCCCCCTGTGAAAGGCAGTTCTGTCCAATAGAGGCCAATATACGCCAATGAGCAATCAGATTTAGAGGTGCAATTAGTCCACCCCTTCACTCCTACCGCATAAGACATATTTAGAGATGGAGATTTTCTAATCTGCGCCACCCACATGTTCTAAATGAAAGCTATGGGGATTATTACTACAGTAAGTGTTCATTGATATTCAATAGAAATGTAATGGGGTTATTTTTCAGCTGTATGGGAAGTGAAATCAAACGTGAGATTGGCACGTCTGTCTGTACACTTGAGCATTAAAGAAGACTCCCCGCCAAGCTGGAATAAGGCTCTTTGATGGGCACATCTGAAAATATGACTTCTGTGGACTTGATTGGACGGCTGCCGGTTTGTTCTGGCATCAATTGCCAATCAGAGCTTTGATGCTTGATATAGTGAAACCAGAGCGCTGCGCTCGCTCCCCTCAGGGGTCACACTTAAGACAGATAGAGAGAAAAATGACAAGTGCTCCCCTCTGCCTCTCGCTGCTTTAGGAGCTCATTGAAGCTACGGCATGTGTTGATGATGGAGAGACTCTTCAGATGTGGCCAACAGCCAATTCACAGGTTATTAGTGTTATTTTTTAAACTCTGTCTAATGAATCCTGGCAAGCGTTCCTAGTTAAAAAGGACCTAAAACGAACAGTCAGTAGTCCATGAAAATATTAACCTGCTTTTATACTGGTCTGCTTTTTCTGTGTTTGCGTCTATCATGTTTGCTTAATATTCACAAAGCTTTCAAACGAATTTTTGTTGTGATGCCCCAAGCACTAAAATGACACAGATTCTAATGTCACAACTATATTTATCTTACACAGTCATTGTATTTATTTTCCTGACTAATTAGAAACGCAGAGCCATTAAGTTACTTAGTTAGTCATTAAGGTACATTAGTTTTGTCCTAATCAACAGCAGCCATGACTGGCAACAAGCTACATGATATTTTGTCGATTGTTTGTCGAATCATTATTGTGTGTAGCCACATCCATTGTGAAATCTACAGTAATTGATTTACATCAAATATTTTGCTTGCCTTCACATTAGAAGCAGTTTTACATTCAATAAGAAAGTAAATGCCTTAAATCTAGCTGGATTCAGATTTTTAAAGACAAAATTATTTTCCTTTAGCCTCATTCAGCTTAATCAGGTGTGGATTATGTTTTTTTTTATATGATATAGAATATCAGCCTGACGATCAACATCCATTACTCTGAATGTTTAACTTGTCATTTCCCTCTTTATTTTTCTTGTTCATATGCAGACAGAGAGTTTTATTGTCAGAGTATTCTGGACACACAGCAATGTAAGTTAAATACTGCAACCAGGAGTGTTCACTGAAATTATTATTGATGCTTGAAAATATCTTCTTTGTGTGTTTTCGTAATAGGTCAGTTAACCGTATTTACATAGTCTGCATATTAAAACTGGTTCTAGCATCAGGCCTGTGTTCTGTTTGGCTACAGAGAGATGTGCACACAGCTTCTCTGTGGCCGTGCCTCTCTAACAAACTGCTGTTTGTTCAGTGTGTTTGCTGGAGGCCTGTCGCTGCATTGTGTTAATTAGATTATCTGAGACAGGAGAGCTCTAGCAAGCTTTACACAATCCAGCTAATAAAATATATGCGGGAATTAGGCATATGATTTCAAGGGAAGATTAAAAGATATTATGTCTAAATTAAGTAAGTACTTCCCCATGAGTGCTAATAAAGATCATTTCTATGCTTTGTATCAAGTCTGTCAGCTGCTGCACTGTCTAGCCATGGCTTGTGCTAAAAACCTTGATGATTTCCACGGTAATCAGAAAATGAATGTAAATAGTATGTGATTCTACGTGACTAAATGTGATTCAATTCAATTACAGGTTTCTTTAAAGAATAAACATTAGGTGTGGATTTCTGGCCGTTAAAAGTTTAATGGTGGTGGATTTTTACGACATAAAATACACTTAAAATAAATCTAATTTTCATTGTCAGGTCAACGGCCCAATTTTTACGCCCCTAATTGTAACTCATTTAAATGAATATAAAACATGCTGAGCTTTTTGAATTTGTGTCAGTTTTAATCAACCTAAAACCTATTTTGTAATTCTATACGGTCAGTTGTCAGCTGTGTGCATTTGTGGAATTTGTTTGCTGGCAGGGCGTTTTGCATAATACAGTCAGCAGTAGGTCATCAGTTATAGAAATGCCTCACTGCAGATATGTTAAATCTCCCCCGCTGTTCTGTGTGTGGTGTGATAGAGCTTTAATTACACACTGGCAGTGCCTGAGGGGGGTGGCTGTCACTCCTGGTAAACGCACATATGGCTGACGCCTAGAGAGGCAGGTGTCACAATCATATACATACATAAATCGAGACCTTTTACACAAATACCATATACAGACTCAGGTAAACTATGTTTCCCTCTGTGAGCTTCCAATTTACCATGTCACACTTCATGCATATTTCCCAGAATTCTTTTGGTTCTCCTTGACCTTTTCTCTTTGCCTTTGGCAGAGCTGCAGTTGGACTGGGCGCCACGGTTGCGAAACACGCGCTATCGTGGCATGATTTATTCACCAGCCTGCCTCTTGTCTGCACAGCCCCCAACCCCACATATACTCCATAGAGCATGCTGTCCCCACGGCTTGCACGTACACACCCAAGCGCGAATGGACAAACACAGCGCTATATCTCCCCCTCCTCCTCTCCTAGCGGCAGAGCATAGATCACGTCACTGCGGCTCTCAGCTTGGGTTGTTTGCATTTCATTAGCTGAGTCGGGGGAGCGAGCGTACCACATACAGCATATGCAATCATACACACACGCACACACAAACACAGGTTAAGTCTATGCAAACCACAAAGAGTAAACACAAGTGTCAGAGTTTCTAAGCAAACACAATCTGATTCATGTTGCTGTGTTTGTATTACATTTGTGTAGCTGTGACTACAAACACATGCATGTTATACTATGTGTGGGCAATAACACATTACTTGTTTTTAATACAAGTTCTACAATAGCCAATATTACAAGGATCTATATGTCTGTTAAAGCTAAAGAGTGTTCATGTAGCTCAACTGGTAGTGAATGGTGCTCGCAACACCAGGGTCATGGGTTTGATTCCAAGGTAATGTATTAACTAATATAATGCATCCACTAAATGGTGCTTTGGATGAAAGCATTTTCATAAGTGCAAATGTACTTTTATAAAAGCAAAGGTATACATCAAAGAGTTTTCCAGGATTAGAGCCCAAACTACAGTTGTGTAACTGCTCCTGAGAGCACCATTGTAAAGACACAGCAGTTTATTAAAAGAGCTGCTTTAAAGAAACTCAGTGTCCTGTCAGCTCCCATGATGCTTTAGCTTCTCTATGACATCACTGCCATCATCTGTGTAACCTCAGCACACAAACGCAAACCATAATGAATAACCATGAGTCTCATTGGCTATGACAGAAGGCAATGTGCCTGCAGCATGTTACTGTACTAGCTCCAAGAAATGTGTTTGCCTGTGGTCAGACATTTGGCTGGAGTATAAAAGTGACCAGAGGAGTATATTTATATTGCAATATCAGCCGTCTTGGAAACACCCTTAATTGAACTGTAGATGGCAGTACTTCTTTTGTAACACTATGCTTCAACAGCACCGAAAATCCCAGCTGAGGTCATTATAGGCCACTACAGAGACCTGGAGAGGGCTAATAACACCTTTGGCCAGATGAGTGTGATTACAGGGTTTTAGCCTGTTCACTGTGGAGAGACTGGCTGGTATCCATCTACACCAAAATAGAATAGAATAGAGTAGAATAGAATAGAAAGCCTTTATTGTCATTGTATAGCTCTGCATACAACTCTGAATACCCATATGACATGACTATTACTCAGTGACAGTTGACTGTAGCTTGGCGTTAACAGTCTTATTGCCTGAAGTTAGAAGCTGTTTGGAGGTCTGGAGGGTCTTGATTGGATGCTTTGATTCTGAGGAAGGTTGTTGGTGTGTAAAGAGTCATGATTGGTGCCTTTGAGGATACACCTTGGCTTATGAAGACATCTAACTGAGTAGATAGCCTGCATGTTTCATAGCCCACGGCCAATAATGAGCTTCTTTAAATTCACCAGGCACTGTGGCGAATTGTCTCATCACTCAGTTCTCCAGGGCAGAGCAGATCCCATACCAACCTGTGATGGTGCACTTGTAGAACTTAGGTTAGGTGTTGACATGCCAATCATCTTTAATTTGTAGAGAATTAAGACACGCTGTAATGCTGGTATGGTGAGACCAGATGCTATGGTGTTAGTTCTCAGTGAGCTACTTCCCATAGAGCATGATGCTAGCAACGCCAATATCGTGGGTTTGATTCCTGAGGAATACACAATATATAGGCTACCTAGAATGCATTGCAAGTTCTTTGGATAAAGTGCCTGCCAAGTGTATAATTGCAAATGCGATCTCTTTGATCGCTAATTAGGTCTTCCTAGAAGGCACCATTTTACAGGAAGAAAGGAACGTGCGCGTCTATAAACACAAGACTTCACTGTCTTACAGGAAACACCCTGCCAATCTCACATCTGCCTGTGACACTGATGTTTGCCAGAGCACTGTGTTCAGATCTATGACAGTAATGAACAGAGACACTTTCACTGTCACCGCTGGCAACAGAGGCCCTGATAAAAGCCTGAGAAGGAGGTGCGTTTGCATTAAAACACAAATGACACTTTACTGCTTCTCCTATTTATTCCTTTGAAGATGTTAGTCAGGTCAAGATGAGTGACTCCTGTGATTGAAGTCTGAACAGGCTGAACCAGTGACTGATATGTTTACGGTGACTGCTCAGGTGTTTCCTTCATGGCTGCTTGAACTAGAACATACACGGCTACATGCAAACCAGTTGAGCAGTGATGCGCAGTGAAGCGCTCAGCTCACTTACAGAGTGTGTGTGAGTCTGAATATGTGGTTAATGAACAAATGTATGTAATGAGGTGTGCATTACATGTATAACAACATATACATGGTTTGTGGTGCACTTCCTGTGTCCTTATTTAACTAAATTGCTTAAAAAACATACTGGTTTTAAGCACATATGCTAACGTGTGTTTGTGTGTGTGTGTGTGTGTGTGTACTATATATCTTTGTGAGGACCGATGTGACCATCGGAGTGAGGACAAGAAGAGTAAAGTAAGGATGTTTTTAAGGCCCCTATTTGTATAATGTCTCCTTTGAGATCATATCAGGGCAGTAAACATGGTGTTGTCTCCTTCAGAATCCCAACAGGGTACAATCCCAGTATCCAGTACTGTTCTTCTACTCTCTCTCCTCCCCTTCCCTTTCCTCTCCTATACTCTCCTCTTTTCCTCCCCTCTCATCTACTCCCCTGTCCTCTCCTCTTTTCTCTTCAGAGGTTACAGTCTGAATTCCATTGTCTGCATTGATCTACAGATGGCACAAAGCTTGTGATCAATATTTGGATTAGAGAAACAGACTGTATCTTTGCCTGCTCACCATTGTCTCTCTTTGGCTTCAGCATTATCTTGAAAACACCGATCCAATCAACAAAAGAAAGAAGGAGAATTCTGCTACAGGGCATGTGTTATAAAGCAGACAGCCATTTGCTGTCTCTGTCATTGCTGGGCTCTGTATTCACTCTGTAATCTCTTATCTGTTACCAGGACATTAACAGAACCTCTTTCCACGAATACACTTCATCTCTCTCTCTTTCTCTCTCGCTTTCTCTCAGTCATCACACTTTATCTACATATCTACGTTAATTGACGTTTTCAGTTTCTATAGCTCCTGCCTGCTGTTGCCATGGTAGCAATCACAGGGCCCCAGCTGGCAGGTTAGCACTGCCCTATAGGCTGCCTGTCTCAAAGCATAGGCTGCCTGTCTCAACAGGCCTTTTAAGGCTTTTTAATAAGGCAAATAAGAACCCCACCTGCATTAAATATCCCTAGTTAATTACAAATCAAAATCATATTTAATTAAATTCAATTTCATGGTTTTGACATGCTTTTCCTAAATCTGTGCTGATTGATTTAATTTAATGAGCAAGTGCCTTTTTGTCGGTGAAACAACAAAAGAAATTGGACAGTTTTAGATAAGTGTCACAACCTGAGCAAAACCTGTATAAAACCAGCAAAAGCCTGTATAAAACCACCAAAAAACTGGCTTGACCTACTTAAGAGAGGTGAACCAGCCTGGTTTAAGCAGGCTTTTATTCAGCAAAGTAACACATTATGGTATCCTCACAAGGGACAACTCAGTACTGGAAGAAATATTTAAGTCTAGTCATATTCTTCTGTTTTGTCTTTCAATTTGAATTATTATTATTATAGAATAACCTGATGCAATTGAATTAAGAGATGTTAATAACATGTGATACTGTATTTCATCATGTTTCATTTTTTATTGTTTTTGTAGTAAAATATACTACCCCATAGTAATAAAATACCAAAATATTTTTTATATACTGAAAAAAATATGTATACAATAAGTATATATGTATAAGTATGTATAAATATGTATACAATATATATGTATAAGTATACAATCTTTAAAGATTGTTTGATTGAAAAGTGTTTCTTGTTTAGGAGTTTAAATTCTGTCTCTCTCTCACACACACACTTTTCATAAGCTTCATTTGCCATCTGATTATCCAGTAGGGAGAGCTGTTCAAGCAGTGTCCCACACAGAGAGAGCCTGAGGCAAGGGAGGGGCTGAGACTGCCCCATCTCACCTAGCATATGGCCAACTAAATGCTTCTGTGACCTAAAATGACCTGAGATTAAAACACACAGGCTCCTGCCTTCAGCTTACTGACTGCGAATGCATTTATAATTATTGGCTCACTGTACCTACTGTGAAAGAGATATAATTGGACATTAACAATAATTTAGTATCTTCATGTAATTACATAAAGATACATAATTAGTATCTTACATGCAATCATGTAAATAGACTTTTCTCATCTCAAGGTGTTATTTGCAAAGTATCAAACTTGTACTTTATTCATCTATTTACTTTTCTTGTTATTTGAATTTTTTTCACAAAACTCACCAGTCACACTTTATAGTCACTATATATAGCATTATAGTGTTCATGCTACAGTTTATTTATGTTAATATACTAAGTGGTTCCAATAAACAGCATGAACTCAATGTATAAATGAGTTGCTTGATAAGAAGTATTTTGATTGAAAAATTGAAAAATACACTAAATGTACAGTATAATATCTAAACGGTAATATCAAACCTGTACTGTTGTACTGAACATAAACACAACTGTTTGTTTGTCATTTATTCAGACTTTGCTGCATAGTAATGACGCCACGCTGTCCCACGTCCTTCGCTGCCTCTTTTGGTTACTGTAATTGGTTAACATAGCAAGTAATTGTCAAGACATGAAGTGTAGGGAAGAGAGAGAAGGAGGCAAGCTGCGTGAGCTGACATGCTTTGCAGTGGACTAGTGGATAAAGAGGTTCCTCATTAGCCAAGAGCTGATCCCAGGGCTCTTTGTAGGTTGAGCTCTGGACTCTTTCTCTGTGTGTGAAACACTGGCACTGTCCCTCAGGCTCCTCTGCGTGGATGTGCAATTACGAGCTGGAGCGCTCATCAGCGACACAAAGCACAGAGACACTCACACACTCTGCCCGTCCGCCGCCCGTCTTAACAGGCACTTCTCTTTATGCTACGTTCCCTCCTCCAAATGAAGACATCAAAGATGGGAGATTGAAGGATGGGCAAATAGAGAGATATGGAGAGGCAGAGATATTTTAGGTGTAAGGAGGACAGCCTTTGCTTTTATGAGGAGAGGATGATGTACTTTAATTGGCTGACATTTTCACATCAGCAAGGGTTTATGGGAATTCTTTGGCCTGAGCACACCAGCTCTGGGAGGAGGTTTTCTATGAGGGCTTAAGGTCAGTCTCTCCTCCAATCAAAACTTTAGTGCAGGCTGAGGTAGTCACATTCTACTTTCCACCCAAGACGCCATTCGCAAGGGGGAGATTCAAAATCATAAAGGTTTTTATAGCCCTAGTTGATTACACTGTCTAATTAATTTCCAATTTTGAAACCACTAAATCAAAGAAATCAGTAATTGAGATATTGTTTTTGGAGGTGTTGGATGTTTTGGAGGTTTTGTGGAAAACTATTTTTATTTTTTTTTCAATAATCAAAGTGTTACTACTTGTAATAATCTTTCCTGAAATACTTCATTCTGATTGGTCTGCTGCCAAACATTTTTGTAATATGACTACTGAACTGTATTTATGACTGTTGTCCCTGGCAACCAATAGCCCATATAGCGCTTATAGTCTCTTATATCACTCCACAGTCTTTTTTATCTCTCATGATAAAATAAAAATTTTTATATTTCATGTCTGTTTATTTACCAGTACTTCGTAACTGGCAGAGATACAGTATCCCTTAGTTACGTTATAGCCTCAGCGCTTAGTGCCTTTATCATTAATTGTTGTGGGTATTTACCATCAGAAGAAGACAATGGCTCCAGAATGATAACAGTGGGAAAGTGCACATGCACCTCTGGACCTCGCATGCTGCCACGCTAATTAGACGTGTATTAAATCAAAAGCAGCACGCCACTGGAGTTAATTGATTTTTATCCAGGGACTCTATAATTACATTGTTGTTTTTAAGTGGATAAACCGCCCCTGTTTTACTTAGCAGTGCACAGACCCCTGTATTACAGAGCCGGACTAGGATCCTACTGTACTCAACAAACCGTGCTCTTCATGAGTGTTATTAACGGAACAGAAGGGGTGCGTCGCCACGGCGCTGTAATCAAACACATAGATGCCTTCATTAAAGTATAATTGCTTTGTCAAAGAGCTGCTGCTCATATTGTGCTTCTTCATTAAGCAGAACCATAATGGAAAATGTAATTTCTGCTTGAGAATAAAAAAGGCAGGTAGGTCAATTTTCAGGTTTGTTACCTAGAAGTATATAATTGAGGACGGAAATATAGCACTTATGTTCATTTATACCATTAAAAAGATATAAACAGAAATTATAAAGGTGAAATTTAAGAAAAGAGGTATATTAAGGTTTGTTATGTATGTTATTTTTCAAAAGTAAAGTGTGTAATTTCTGGGCAACTTTAGTCTGATTGAGAGGTCTGTTTGATAGAGTTTGAAACAATAAAAGATGGGGAGGTTCATAAATTCATTATATTTGCAATTATGTTTGCAAAAATTGTGCAGAAATGAAACAGATTCTGTAAATTTGCTTTAATATGGATGTATGGATGCCGGATTCAGTTCAGTTCAGTTCAGTCAAAATGTATTTATATAGTACTTCGTTACAATTTTACATTGTTTCAAAGCAGCTTTACTTATAATGAGAAAAGCACAGAAAACAGAAAAATTATGAAATATGTATAACGCATAGTAATACATGCTATTATTGCATTGTATTATTGCATTCAGGCTGCAAGTGGGGAGATGGAGATACCTGTGGCCTGGATGTGCTGCAGGAGAGAGGCAGTGGCTGCAGTCTCTCTGCTGATAGTGATTCATATCTACAGTCACTGATCAGTGCAGGGAGAGACAGAGTGATGCTGAACACTCTAGCAGTCAATTAATGTGAGATATCTGCTGTTTTTATAGTCTCTCTTTCTTTATCTCACAAAAACTTTACCATACTAACCTGCTTAGTGATGCAGTAATTTACTTACACAGATTCACACTAATTTTATTTGTATATTTCAGGATTTTTGTTTACGTAAGATACAATGTGTGATCTCAATGCATGTCCCACCCCCCACCCCAAAACACACATCTATCATTTCATATTAAATGAATCATAATAGAAGTACTAATATAGAAGTACTAAGGCAGGACTTTGTGATAGAGGACAGTGGAAAGAAAAATGTTTGATAATTATCAGGCCATTGCCTAACAAGCGGCAAAGAATCCATTAAACTATAAGTGACAGAGAGAGGAAGAGAGGAGAGAGAGATAGAGAGAGAAAGAGAGAGAGAGAAAGAGAAAGAGAGAGATAAATAAAGTCTGATAAAATGACTAATCCTTCCCAACAATTATTAAGGCCAATAGGGGACTGAAAGATTAAGATTCATCAGCTGGTGATCTCTGAACTATGTCATTTTACTGTTTCACTCTGCTGTTTCCCTTCTTCACCTCTTTCACCTCCATCACCTTGTTGCTAGAGACCAGACACTCTTCAGTTCCCCACTCAGAGTCTGCAGTTCCCCACTTAGAGCAGCACCACAGCTGCTCTCAGTACCGGCTTTTCTCACAACTTGCAAAATTGTATGTTCAAAAGGTTCTTTGTTTTAAAGTGTTCTTGAAACATTTTGCAGCTTTCTGTTTGTTTTAGGTTCGAATGTAAATTTAAAGGCCATATTTCCCCATCTCCCGACTCCACCTCTGTTTTAATTCACATACGTGTGAATTTATGAGATTATATAATCTTTATTAATTAGTTGGTCCAATGGGAGAATTTATAACTACAGTCAAGTTCCTGCTGATATGCTTTATTGCTGTTTTTAAATTAGCAGACACCAAATATGTATTTAACAGCTTATCAACCCTGAGACTGGACCATATGTCTCACCGTTCCGTCTTCTCACTTGTGTTGATGCATTTATCTTTATTTATTATCTTTACACATCTTTTACACCATTTTATTGTATAGCTTGGTTGTTATTTTGTAATCTCCAGTTCATATATGTGATATATTAAAATCAGTCACATTTTGCAGCCTCATTCTTGACTAAAGAACTTCTGGTCTCCAAACTCCACAGTCCATAAGCAGTCACATATTAACATTTTACCCTATTCCCACAATGCACATTTAAATTATACAGTCAATGAATACTCATTAGAGGAAATGCACAGTCACACGGTTGACATTTCCAGCTGAGGTGCTTTAAAATGAGTATAAAAGAAGATGCCATCATGTTTACTAATTGTTAGTCTTAAATGTGTCCCGTGTTAATGACTGCACAGATAATACATGAGAGTTGTGATCGGGCCTTTTGTCATAAAAAAGAAAAAGAGGTTTAGCTCTATTGGAGATGTTTGTGCTCAGTGGAACATTACAAATGTGTGGTTTCATACATCAAGACACTAATGATATCTAACAGTTGAGAATGCCACAGGGAAAGCAGTGGAAAGCACCGGACTCTCACTCACAAAGGGGTTGTTAGATTTCAGAAGGACAATGTTACGGAATTTACCGAGAATTCATATGATATGTCAGACTGTTTGGTCAGATACTTTGATATTTAAAATCAGGGTGTAAAAATATTTAAAACCGCACAAATATTTCTGTGATCTTACCGGAACATCTTGTGAGCGCTACACTGATACAATGATTCTCTGTAACTGATTATTAAAGGTCATTTTGGCCTGTTTATTTGTATATACATTAATGATGAAAATGCTGTATGTTCTAAAAAGGCAATACATCGTTACAGTAAATTATGATTTTTTTTCTTTTTTTCTTACAATGAACTTTTATGGAGAATGTGTTATTCAGTTTCATAATGAATGTGGTGACTTTTCTGCATCGTCATGTCATTCTCCAGCACAAAGAAATGAAGTTAAATGGCCTGATAAACCTGTTTGCTGATTATTTTTATTGCCATTGTTCTGATTCATTCTGTCTGTTATGGACTTTTGGGCTGCTTGAAGTCTAAAGTTTAATAGTCCTGCTGTATCACATGACGTGTGTGTGTGTGTGTGTGTTTTATTCATCTTACAGAGTAGGTTAAGAAATCATTATAAGACTGCAGACAAATTTAACAGAAACTGAAATAGATTGCCTTAAAATCCATGCTGTGATGCTAAAAACAAAGATTAGCAAGAGTTGCAGTGCGTGAGGTCATCACAGCTGGATGTTATTTCTCATTCTTTTGTCGAGAACATCCCGGCAGTTGCTGTGATTTGAAATCAAAGAAACATTCCTCATTCAAACCGGTTCTCTTAGAGATTCACGACTCTGTGAGATGATTGTTAATTGAAAGGAAGGAAATGATGCGGTCTGGTGTGAAATGAGACTTGTACCAGTAATGGTTAGTAGAACAGAAGCAATAATGGTGTTCCGCCTGTATGTGCGTCTGTTTTCTAGGAAAACTGCAGCAGCGAACCGAGCCGCCTCGTGTTTGACTGTAACGGCTCATTGGGAGGAGACTGAAAATAGTGTTTGTCAGAGGCATGCTGGGATGCTTTGGCAGAACTCTGCAGGTCGACGCAGCCAGCAGAATGTGCACGTACGCATGTACAGGGGAAGGCGCGGGGGAAATCATCTCGTTCAGGGCCTCTCATGCAGTTCATAGAAAACCTCATAAAGCAAAAGCATTTTCTAAACACTAAAGAATATATATAAATAGTATAAAGTATAAATAATATAAATATATGCTTTCACATTATTGATTTGATGGATGGAGAGCAACTTAGCTATTGTCAATTGATTCTTACTGTGAAGGGATTTGTGATTAAAGCTGTGAGTCTTACTGGATCAGTAGCTGTTAAAATGTATCCTAATTGCTAATGGGAGAAGATTAGCAGTGATTGTTTTAAAAGTAAAACTGGACACAAATAGACAAAAATACAAAAACACTGATGAATTATTATGTGGATGTTGTGGACACAAAATACACAATTTGCTGAATCATAACAGAGTTGTTATTGTTATTATTACCGATATTTTCACTTATTGAGGAGAAGATCTTTGTCTCATGCAGGATCTTTCCCATCTCTGGAACGACGGACAGCTGATAAGACCTTGAGGAACATTATATTATTCAAAGATTTCTCGGTGTGTGTTTCTTTAAAAAACATCTGAAGCAAGATACTTCTCGTGAAAGAAGTTTCCATTTAATCCCATTGCCATGGGATTAAAGAGAGCCATTTAATCTTGGGATTTACTAGTAATGAAAGATGAAGTATGTATTTGTTATAAGGCACAATAATAATGCCTGTATCCTTCCAATGTATTTAGTCTTTAAGTGCTTCTCTTCTATTTGTACTCTCCCTCTCTCTAGTTCATATCTTCCCTGTTTTGCCAATTGCATTTTTTCATTATCTGCTCCCCCTTGCTCTTTCTCACTCTCTCTTCCCCATGGTTTAAGGTGACAGAGGTGTGTGTAGGTTACGAGGAAGCATGCCTAGGGATTATGAGGACCACTTTAAATTATTCATTGCTCTCTGTAGAATATATGTCCAGAATACAAAAGGAAGGGAGAGAGAGAGAGAGAGAGAGCAAGAGAGAGAGGGAAAACAGGCAGATCTGTACACTACAATTTCAGGTTCTTTTGTAAACAGTCTTTGTGTGTCTGTATCATATTTTAGAAGCATTCTTGAAGCAAATTGGTCTTGCCTTTATCTTGTATGGATGTACACCCTCTCTATTCTTACTTTACATCCTCTTCATTATATTCAGTCAGCTGACTGTTCATTAGCTCCAGCTTCTACTGTAGACTTCACAGTATGTAAACAGTTCCATCTGCTGCTCAAGACTATATCCTCTATACTGCCACAATTCTGCTGTCTCATATTTACATAAAGCCGCACATATTGAATGTTCTGTTTAAAATAGCTGGAAGCCATGACTGATGACATGATTAACCCCAGCTGAATAATTGAGCAAATTATCTTTGCTGCTGTGACTCTGAATAGTTTTTGAATGTTAATCTCAGTGTTTATGCTCCTGTAGAATTAGAGAGTTCACCGGAAGGTTGATTTCCTCCTTCTGACTCTAGACAATTGGCCAGTGAGATATGGTCATTATTTTTCATGAGATAATGAGGTAGCTGTTCATTTTGTATTATTTTATCAAAAGCTCAAGTCCACAGACTCGGCAATAGATAACCAGTGTTTGTTCACAACTCCTACCTTCCTGCTTTCTGGACCAGTCAACTAATTAGAGAACAGACAACAAACATTCAACATACAGCATTGTTTAACACCAGTTACATGGCTGATTTGATTGGCTGGGTTTCTACTGACATCATCATTTTTGTTACAGTCATGTTCTAAGTAAAGAGTTAAACTGAATCCCCCACAGTATACGTTTAATTAACCACTCAAGGAGATCATTTAACTATTTTCGCTGTCAGCTGTAAAACGTGAATGCTTGTGAATGCCATTGTGAAGAGCACAAGACTAGAGAAGCAACGGCCATTGTTTCCTGCCTGGCCCATTTTCTTCCCATCACGGTCAGTCATGCTATTGTGCTCCTGTTGTCAGCTCATTAATATACGCTCCTCTCCTGCCAGCCTCCCCTGTTCTCCTCCCGTTCGTCTGAACGTCCCTCCCACCCCCACTTCTATAAGTCAAGGTCAGACAATCTTACCTTTAGTTTTTCAAATCCAAAAACAGATTCATATCACACTCCCACCCCCCAGTTCCATTTTCCTGCCCATTGGCACTGAAGAGAGATACCAAGCGTGGCTGTGTGTGTGTGTGTGTGTGTGTGTGTGTGTGTACTCTTCTTTGCTCGGTGGAGAGGTTTAATAAATGTGGTGTCACTCTGCAGTATGGCATGCGAGATTGCTTAGACTGCTGTCTGTGATGCTGGGGGACGGTTTTGAATGGCAGACTTCTGTAATAGCAATGTGAAGAACGCAGAGGGTTCGAGAACAATACAGAACACCGTATGGAAACTGCTAATGAAGCCGTGTGAAAAGCTTGTTTTTATTCAAATTGCTGTCAGGTTACATTAGTGAGATATTGTTTTCCACAGCACTCATTTGTGGCCAAATTTGTTTTCTTGTTTGCATGCTTACATATCAATGGGTTTATGTGCCTTTGTGTTGGTGCTCATGCATGAATGTCAAAGCAGTGGTATATTGATTAGGGTTTATCCACAATGGCTAATGCTGATGTCTATAGAGCTCGGCAGCTTATGGGCAACATAATGCTGATATATACAGTACATCATACAATTACGTACTGAACATTTCACTAAATATTTACAGTAAATTTCACAAACCGGAAGTGTTTATTATCAATTGTCAAGGCTGTAAGTACATTTGGTACTGATACATCATCACAAATTTGCCCAGATTAGTGATTGTTAAATTTATTAGTGACCAATTAGAATCAGCGTGTGTTCTCTTTATTACCACTTTAAATATTCCTTCGTCATTGTAGGGTTTCTGTAATTGCTAGAGCATGGAATTAGCAACACCAAGCAGAGCATGGAATTAGCAACTAGGTTTAATTCCCAAGGAAAACACACAAACTGACCTTATGCTGAAAAATAAACCTTATGCTGCGCTGTGGATAAAAAGCATCAGCCAAATTCATAACCGTAAATGTTCAAACTTTTATTTGCTTTACAATGTTCAAAACCCTTGTTGTGTATTTTCATATTTAAATAAACACAAAGCTCCCAGCTTTTCAATCTGTGCTTAGACATTTGAACAACACTGCACTGTGTGTGTAGATAAACATAGATGCTCTTCAATCGTCAGTGTTTCACAATACACACACGCTGTGGCACATTGCATTAAAGCCAGTTTGATTGCATATGACATCAGAGCTGGTGGGAGTGTGATTTCTGGCTGCAGAGAGTAAGTTATGCTGTTGGTACTTGAGTGGATTGGGAGCGTGCAGCACGGAGCAGAGGCTGCACTCCACTACTACTGCCTGTGACCTTGGGGGTCATTGAGAAGAGGGACTCATTCATCACTGTGACTCTGGAAATGGGGGAAGGGAAAAGAAAGGGGCATGCAACTGTGGCAACCAACCCACACCCAGTGCACAGCTTCACTCTGAGCGGCTGTGTTAGTGTGTTCGTATATGAACTGGAGGGAGTGTGTATTTGTTATTATAGTCCTGGTGTTTCATGCCATTGGGATGTATAGATTTATTTAGTCCCTCTTATCGCAATAATTCCATTATGGTTCCTCACCCTCTTTGCAATCACAAATGATCAATTGAGTTTATTTCATCTTAGATGTTCAGACGTATCCCAGCATGCCTTTCTCTGCATACGCACACTATCCTCAATCCATCTCCATCAATAAAGTGTAATGAATAAGAAATGGTGGAGAGGAGCCCCCCTCCCCTTATCAACACTACAGTATTGATCAGGATGAGCTAAGCTTGTGCACTTTCTCTGTTTTATGTGTTATGTTGGACATTTTAGTGCCCATTGATACATTTGCATAACAACAGAATGTATACAGTCGATAGTGGGTAATTATGCGACTACGTAATTGTTCCCATTGTGCTAAGCTAAAGCTGTCAATATATGAAGTATGACAGTTCAAAATGTAGTCAAATATCTCCCTTTCAATGTCTTGTTTCATATTTCAAGCTGTCATGGTTAATCTTTGCTCTCTTTTGCTGTTTGTTTTTGCTGTAATGGCAGGTTACATTCTTCTAGCATGTGAGCTACATGTATCTGAATGAAGTTTCCTTCGACACATCCTGGTATTCTATCCACACATATGTATCATAAACAAAGCCTGACAGCTGTCAAAACAATTCATGTCAATCCACGGCTGAGGGCTTTTCACTCTCATGTGTTGTTGGTCCTGAATCTTTATCATTTGCATTGAATTGTCAAATGTGACCGGGGGGTTTGCTTCTGTCTTTTATGGTCTGGGGCCAGCATATGATTTGGTTAAGATAAACAGATTTGTTATATATGCTGATGCAAGATCTGCTTTAAAAGAAACAAAATGCATCCTACGGTAGACTACATCATGAGTCAAAGTCTGAATATACACTGTATGTTAAAAATAAAGTTATTTACGTATATAAATGTATCTTGAGTATATAACCTACAATAAACTGTGTGTGGGACTGTATGTTGTTACAGTCCTATTTCAGTGTGGTATCATCAAAGTGGGACCATCTTTGCAGGCTTTGCTCTGAGGTATCAGAAGAAGCTCTGATTGCCTCTGTGGGCTTCTTATCAAAACTATTACAGCAGCTCATTCACAGGTTTCCAATGAAAGCGAAACACGGGCTGTTTGTAGTTAATTGCTCATTTGAATCTATAAAGGTAGCCAATTATGGTTATGTGTGCTGTAAATCTGATTAACCTCTCTGCACCGCTCCTCAAATGCCATGGAGACCATGATGGTCTTATGCTTGTTTAAGCGTGTGTGTTTAAGGCACAAGTGTTGGTAAATCTAAAATAAACATCATCATACAGGTTTAAAAATGTTTTAAATGCATATATACAAATATATAAACGTATATATTTTGTTTCAGAAATTACATATACATGATATGTTAAGCTGGCCAGAAAATGCAGGTCCAGGTTTTTATCTGTGTTGAATTTCAGGGAAAATTCAGCAAGATGCATTTAAACAGTAAAACTTAAAGGTCAGTGTCATTTATAGAACTTTATGAATGATGCTCATTCTAATTATGCACAAATCCACTGAGTTCAGATTATACGCTGACTCCATATGGACTTGGCTGTTATAGGTAATATATTAGTACATTGCTGCCAGTATTTTGTATCATTTATATGGCTTCTATGGACATGATTTAACAATAGTCTTCCTTGAATGTGACAGTTGTGTCAGAGAAATGTTCCTATTTCAACATCAGCACTGTGGTTTGTGATGCTGCCTGTGATGACTGGTCCTGTTCCATCTTCTGCCCTTATCCATTACAAAGGTCTCGGGGGAAATTAATCCAGCCCAGAAAGGCTCAACCCATAATTGTGGCCTGCAACCCACAATGCACTGCACACATGCCATTGATCCGTAAATCATCACATGTTCCCAATATGTGAACATGCTAACGGTAATTATATTATTGCCTTAAGTTGCTCCCAAAAGGCAAAAGTTGATATACTTTTTAGTGCATTGAGCCTGGGTGAGTCTGCGTTGCCCCACCGCGACTCTGTGAGGCTGCTCTTGTCCCGAAGAGGTGACGCAGTGAATAATGGACCAGAATTATCACGACAAGCAAGATTAATTGCCACGAGCTGTGATTAGCTCTCCCTGCCAATCCCATCTTTTATGCCTCTATACATACTTCATCATTAAATGCACTCAGTAATCACGTTTTTCCTCTGTCACCGCGTTACATATCTCTAGCTGTAATCCATATGCAGATGACATTAGGGCGGATTGTTATTTAATTGGCCCCTTGAAGGTCTGTCAGCATGTCTTTATCGGAAAGCCCTTGTCTTTTAACTACCTAAAGCGACTCAGCCATCCCCTCATATTCATCTGGCCAACAGAAGCAGTCTGGCTGTCATTGGTAAATGAATGTTAATGAAAGTGAGAGCGATGAGTCTTTAGTGAGATCTCATTTGGCTCGTTGCTCACCGTAATGTTTGGCCAGCTCTCTGATCATATTTGTCCTCTTCATTGCATGCTGAGATAAGGCTGTAAGCAGGACAGTGCTGACTGAGGATCAGTGTTAAAATTTAAATTGCCCCCTGGTTTTGTAGTAACAGTAGCTCACTGATCATA
>JAZGTJ010009688.1:0-19055 GCA_036877575.1 Botia almorhae
ATTCAGATGTAAGTATTCATAACAAGACAACTCATTTTTCCTCACTTGAGCAATCCGGATAATGTCATAATTTAGGTCATTGTTTGTGCCAGAAGTGTCACATTTTTTGTAAGCAATGTACTCTGTAGTTTAGGCATGTGTTTGTTAGGCATGCTCCTTCTGGAATGTTCTCATGACTCACACATTAGATTAATCTATTGTTTAAATACTTTTATAATACCCACATGCGATGAACAACAGGAAAATTATCTCCAGATTTACATCTATGCCCTGATTAAAGTGACAAATTGTTACAAAGACTCTCATCCATCCCAGTGCTCACTTACTAACCCAGTGATCAATGTTTTACTTGTAGTCTTGTATTCACTATAAGAAGCCAATTTAGCAATGTCTTACAGTTAGATAATGACTGCACTCACTGTCTGATTTTGTTCTGTTATACACCAGTTAGTTCCGGTCCTCAAACGTTATTCCAGGAGTGTTGATATGGGAGAACAACAGGCTGTTGCTTGTTTGTATTGTTTATTGTTTGTATTACTCTGCCACATTAGCAATCATTACAATACTATGACAGATAGTAGATCAGATCCTAAAACTAGCAAGATACACAAGAAGGTTTTTGGGACACCTCTTGGTTTTTCTTTACCTTTTCACACACTTTCCATTGTCCATTGATATGCTGTATAAAAGCAACTTGAGATGTGAGCTAGAGTGCTGTTATGGCCGTATATCAGCATGCTGTGATCACCCGCAGCCTCGTGCCTGCGGTCAAATCACAGCCATGCTGATTTACTGCCATAACACCTCCATGCTTGTGTGATATTGTCTTAATATCTTCTGGCAAAGATATCACATCATATTTCATGAAACATTATAAGTTTCCCTGTAGAAAATGATCGTGTTCATCCAACATTAAAAAGTCAGAATCAGAAAATCTTTTATTTAAGCAATCACATCTCATTTGGTTTGACTTGATTTTTAGGAGAGCAACTTCTTCAATACATTAATAGCTTCTAATAGCTGCTGAGTAACCTAAAAATTTCTAAGAAAATATTTCTGGACTGTCTCTGACTTAAGCTTTGATATTTCTTACTGTTATAGTCTGGGACTGGTAGAACAAAATGTTACTATTAAATTGAAGGCTTGAGCTGTCACACAGTCCTTTGATCTTAGCACATTTTTAGCATTTAATCAAAGGCTGGTTTTACAGAATCTCATGTTGATTCTTTAGAAGTGATTGTAAAAGTTTTGATTGGTGTCCTCTATCTCAGGCATTACGATAACACAGTTAATGTAACATGAGGAATTCCGGACACAAACAAGACTCCAGTTATCAGTTACCTTTAAAATTGCAGCGTATAATGCGATTCTGTTTAAATGTGATACATGAAATAAATATAACAAGCCTTGCATGAAATCTTGCACTCGTTACATTTATTTTGGTCAAGGACATAACACAGACTTGAAACTGTTTATTTTGTTTTGGAAATTATCCAAACTATTGTTATTGGATAGTCTCTCTATGAAATATCTGTTACTTCGGCTTCTTTGTGGATACTGAGTGGAGATTATATTGTTTCCTGTGTAATACTTTTGAAAGACACGGAAAGACATGCAGCTGTTAGGAACAGAATGTGAAGGATGAAGTCCCAATATTAGCACTTAATTTTGGCTCACCACTGTGGATATCGGCTTTATTTTTCATTTGTACTTGGTGGCAAAGGTAGCCAAAAGTGTGTGGACAACCACACACCACACCTGAAGTTATTCACTACTTAACTTAGACATTCATAGAGAGCTGATCCTTATTTGAACATTAAAGATACCCGGCGGGATTTACTTCCATTGAAACACAAGAGCATCAGTGAGGTCAGGCACTGGGCTTGGGTAATGTGTTCCAGTTCCTCCCAGAGGTGTTCAGTAGAGTTCAGGTGTGGGCTTTGTGCAGCCTAGTCAAGTGCTTCTCCAGCAAACTCAGTGAAGCACTGCTTAATGGGCCTTGCTTTGTGCATGGGGGATTGTCATGCTGAAACAGAAAAGGTTCACCCTGTTCTACCGCAAATGTTTGTGTAAGGATTTCATTTGGCTGTCTGTGTGATTTTATGCTTCTATTGGTAATTGGTGTAGCTGAAATAGTCAAACGTGTTAATTAATTAGAAATGGGATTTCCACAAACTGCCATGCAGTGTATGAGCTTAGAGAGAGAGAAAGAGAGAGAGAGTAAAAGTGGAAATGCAGACAAAGGGGGAGTTTGAAGGCAAGGCTTTAATGTTCCTACATGAAAACAATACTGGGGAGGTGGCTTATAAAAATAAGGTTATAAAAGTTGATGCTTTATAAGGTTGTTTTATAATTTCCAGCTTCAGCTCTCAGTTTACCACCAGATGTTAGATTAGCTGCACAAGCGTCGGGTTAAGGCACTGATGAGCGATGAGCGTCCTCGCTCACACTCAGCATTCCGGTTCATTCCAATGGTGTTCAAGGGGGAACAAGCCAGTCAGGTTGCTCTACACCAGACTTAGAAAACCATTTTCTTATTGATGTCGCTTTGTGCAAAGGGGCATTGCCATGCTGTAACAGAAAGAGGCCATAGTGTTGCCACAAAGTTGGAAGCAAACAATTCCTGAAGAGTATTTGGAAGTCAAAGGTATATGGGATGAGATTCACATATCATGAAAATATATATAGGTTCAGCAAATTCTTTGAGGACCATGTTCAGGATGTAAGAAAAAACACTGCAACACTTAAAACATTATGACATTAAAATAAAGCCAAATAACAGTGACCTTTTTAAAAATAAAGTCTGCAGTTTACATTTACATTTAGTCATTACAGTTTAGTTAGAACAAGCTGTGGGAAAAGAAATCAATCCAGTTGACACCAAACCTGTCTGTGCTTTGAAAGACAAGAAATCCAGAAATGTTGGGGAACTTTGGTAGAGTTCTAGGTCTACTGAGTTATTATACAGACTGTAGATCAAAGGCTTTCCTTATACATTTACCTTCTTATGACCTGCAAAAAGTAGTACAGAAGTTATCACTACCGTGCAGATGTTTTATGAACATTCACAGTGTGTATTGACAACTCAAAAGCAGAGGTATACCATTCATCAGCATGTGAGTTACCTGGGATAGAACCTGCAAACTTGGTGTTGCAAGCACCCTGCTATACCAATTGAGCTTAAATTGGCACTCCAGTATAAATGCTTAGTCCAAACCGGGGGTGTTTAAAAAGAATATGAATCTAAGCCAATTACTCAGACAAGATACCATGGCAAGTTGCTTTTATCAGACCCAAGTGTATATTTCTCAGGGGAGGTTTAGTAGTTAGTTTTTGTATATGCACATATTTTAAAATCTTGGTTTTAGTAGTCAACATGTCAACGTTAAAAAGAGCTTATGTGCTCTGAATATTTTCAGCGTGGTGATGTCTCGCTGTGCAGGCTCCTGTGGGAATTCTGTGTTTTGTGGACATCAATGATTCAGTGATTTACAATTAAACAAAACATGGAATCCACCACATCAGCCCCTTGTCTGTTATTGATTCACAGAGTCATACAATTAAAACTCTTCAAACGAGAGAGCTACAGATTAATGCGGTTTAATGCAAAATCATCAGATCAGATTCATCATATCAGATGTTAATCTGCATGTTGACATGTAGAAAGTTGCCAGTTTTGTTTAATTGAATTCTATTGGCTAAGGAAATCCACAGAGAGTGTCTATTTCATTAATCACCTCCTCTTTTCATGCGCTTTTAGCAGGTGTGTCATTTCACAAGTTTGCCAATATACTTTCTGATCTGATCAATCCGCATTAAACTGTAGCTCTCTCATTTAAAATACTTTAATTGTAAGGCTCTCCGAATCAATAACAGAAAAGTGGCTAATGTGATGGATTCCATGTTTTGTTTATTTGTAAATCATTGATGTCCACAAAAAAAGAACTCCCACAGGATGAGATCTCATTACGCTGAAAATTCCCACAGCTCACAAGCTCTTTGGAATGTGAATGTTGGAGAATAAATGTGATAAAAAGGACTGACAAGGTAAAATGTAAGATAATCTTGTAAAAGAGAAGACTGATAAAAAGCAAGATTAATTTTGAATGTAAGAGTAGCTTCAGTATGTTGTAAGGGAAATCCAGACTCACAGACAGATGTTAGTTAAGCCGACAGGTGTGTTTATTGCACAGAATGGTGAAAGGTAACAGGTATGATTATGTCCAGATATAACAGTAACAGGAATGGTAATGAGGATACTGAGGATGGTAATCCAGCTGACGAGCTGACTTAAGTAGTGTTCTTTATTGGATACAGGTGCAGGTGATCAGTATTCGGGTGACAGTAAACGCTGAATGTGGGTGGAGCCTGGTGCTTCCGTGACATATGTCAGTTTCTTTTTCGTCAGATAAAGATAAATAATTATCCCGGAATTGTTAACACACATAACATTTTGGAATTGTTTATGTTTGGTATTTTTTTTAGTATTTTTGTAGATGAGCAATACAACATTGGCAGAATTCTGACATTGTCAGAATGCAATGTCATTAATTAAGCTTAAAAGATTTAATTTGATTACATTTAAATGTATTACTTTTTACAAGATGTTTTACATGTGTAGACGAAGTATTTAATTGCTTTAGTTTTGCTGTAGAAACACAGAATCACTAGAGAGACCTAGATAATATATAACATGAAGACTAGAGGACTGCCTCAGTTCAAGTACTATAAAACAAATCTATGTAAATGAATTTAATTTGATGTTTTAATGTAACTTGGAAAAAACAAATTTTCCAAAGCAGCAATTTATATTACTGCCAACTCACTAGAGAGGAAACCATTTGTTATCTCAAAATTCAGGTTGTGTACATACATTAAAACACAGACAAGATGATTTTAAGGGGAAGCAGCACAATAGCTTTACAGATACTTTGCCATGTCATAACTAATTCAAAATATCAGCTGTTTGGTATGCCGTATATATATATATATATATCATTATACAGTGTATACAATGTGTATCGTTATACAATGTATACACATATATACAGTTTGCATGCATTGGACCATGGGAATTAATGAGCATCTGTTTTTCTCCAATTAGTGGATGTCTGAATTGTTATGCTACCATAGGAGTTCAGACATTCGCCTACAGTATGTGACCACTCAGACTGTGTTCTGAAAACTGTAGACTGTAAACTGTGTGCTGAAGACATAATTCTGAGGAGTATTGATCATCATATTATTGTCCAATATATGATACAGGTTAGACCACCTGCTTCACCTTATATTCACAATGCAACTTTGTTTGTAACCTTTAATAGTAACTTTTCTCTTTTTTTAACTAAACCAGGAATAACATTTCTTAGGACCACATATTTTTCATTAAATTAACTGAATTAAGGAGTTGATTTTGAAACACCTGTAATTGTAATAGTTTTATAGCTGTGCAGTGATGTACAGTTTGTTGAACTGCATCATTAGGGTGGCTGTGTAAAAGTTTCTGTGACATGTGGTCTTCTAAGATGAGGAATTTGCTAGGAGATGTCTCAGCAGACCCTCCTCTCCTTTCAGTGACTTCCACTGCTTCCTAAAGCATCTGAAGAAGTGCGAGTCCCAAAACACAGTTCCATTAAAACATTCCTTGACTTCTGACAAGACTCCAGGAAAAAAAAAGTGTTTGACAACTGCCTTCATGTGGGACTCCAGAAGATTTAAGCTATGTCACCTCCATCCCCTCTCAAAAACATTTTTCAGACATCTGTGTCATTCGAAGGGAATGCTATATGAAATTTTTCTCTATACTTCGGAGGATCCGACATCAGTAACAGAAAATGTTCAAGAAAAGGCCCTTTGGATAGAAGACTGGCTGACTGTGCTGCTTCATGCATCCAAGACTAAAGATGTTTGACATTTTGGCAGGCTGAGAGACTTTTATTTTGCTTTCATGGGGAGGATGCTATCATTGTGGAAAACAGTATTGGCCTTATGGTCACGTTGATCTTGTTTCATTTACATTTAGGGCATTTGGCAGGCGCTTACAAAGTGTATTAAAGTAAAATCGGTGTATACATTTAATCAGTGTGTTTCTTAGGAGTCTGAAAAAGTGGGTCAGAACACTGTGAGGAATATGAGATAGGTCATGATGGTCAGTCAAATAGTTTTAGATTTAGAATAGTTTTTGCTTCATTTTGTAGTGGAGGCACTTTAATTAGTACCCATTTCAGGTATAGCAAAAATTGTAGCAGCCTTTGTCATATCTCAAGCTTTGATCTCATTAACTGTAAACAACTTTCTTTAAGCTTGCTGCATGCTGGTCTGTTTGGCCAATACTTTTATTAATCTATAAAGGTCAATCTATAATGCCTTTTATTGAATAACTGCAGATTAAGGTGCCTTTCCTATGCCTGAAGGAAAAAGGGAGCTGTCTGAAAAGTTAATTTGACACTTGTCAGAACCTCACACCCCATTCCTGTAGTAGAGATGTCTTATACCATGACCGTTTCAGTCTCATTAAGTCCCTGTGATGAGAAATGACTTTCACTGGGCGTATAAGTGACTCCAGTCATAACATTATGAGTAAGATTAAGAACTGCTGGGGGAACATCATGCAGTAATGGAAATCAAGGGAAAATCGCTTGAAACAAATCTGCCAATACATCATGCGGGCCAGGTTAATTAGATGCTATTATGTAAACTAGCCATGTGCAAAAGAAATCATTATACATCAGTCAGACGGCCTCCTTTGTCTAAATTTTGCGGGCACTGTTCTTACTTTAAGGTGTCAGGAGATCCATTAGTAGCATCTGATGAAAGTTTCCTTCATGGATCACAAAAGTTGTGCCAAGAAAGTAAGCCAAGATTGTTAACAAATACTCAAAAAAAAATTCAGTTCTGGAACGTTCCGTGGAGTTCCATTCTGCTGTGCTTGTCCTTGATTGAACCAAGCCATCGAACAAAGACATTAGACTCCTAATGCAGTGCTGAAACAGATTGTATTCTTCCCTCAGACAACAAACAACTGTTGTATTATGTATGTATATTATAACCTAGTAGCGCTATTGGCTTGCTGAAGATCATCTAACTGGGGTAATGATGCTACATTCATAATCCAAAGGGTGTGAAAGCATCTATAAACATTAGTCAAGCTCACGCACAGACGTGGGGGGAGAGGGATTAGAAATCCTATAAGCAATATTCAGACAAACTATAAAACTATAAGAAATGGTAAATATTTATTATTTTATAATTGACGATGCATCATAATTTTACTGCTATTACAAACTGCCTAAATAAATTCATGATTGGGCATCAGATACTGACAGTTCTCTACAGGACACACAAACACATGATGACTCAGAGCTTCCTGGGTCTTCTGTCTCCACCAAGTACAAAGTGCGGACTATGTGACAGCATTTGTGAATGGCATAAAACATACATAAAATAAAGTGTAGCACTTACCAAAAACCAGTGTTAATCCTTAAGTGTCTTTGGCCACATCCAATTAAAATTAATTCCAATTTTGGACAATTAATTTTCTTTGCCGTTTTATATCCTCCATTGAATTTTTGTTTATATTTATTATTATTAATTATATTTTTTATTTATTTTATATTTTTTAAATTTATTTTTGTATATTTTTTCCAGTTATGCCAAATCCATGTTATTACTAAAGGTCTATTTTTTACCAATTTACATTATGCGTAAGTCAGAGAGCAAGGACATACTTATTCATACGTGTGTTTTCTCATTCTTTCCTCGCTTGCTTCGTTCTGTGAGGTAAATAAATCATATATTTAAAGAATGTTGACAGTTTCTGAAAAATACTGTGCATTTCTTGAAAGTTTCAACTGTACAGCAACACCTCTGTCAATTGTGACTTAGAGAAAGCCTGTCTCTCTCCTCTCGGGTGCAGTAGCTGTGTACTGCATGAATCATTAGTCATATTTGGATAAGAACATTCTTACTGAGGAACGGTAGGTGGTTACTTTCTCAGTGTAAACTCTGTAATGAGGTAGACTCTCTAAAGGGTTCAGAACCTCTGACTGACTCTGAGACCGACCTTCAGAGCATGGTCATGTGAAACAGAACCTCTCCATCTGTGATGTCTTACGTATGCCTCATTTGTGAGGTTGAAGGTCCAAGGCATAGCTTCTAAATTATACTTCACACAGATGGAAAGCTTGTGAGAACTGATGATCTTTGCTTGTGAAGGTCAGTCCTAGAATATTTCAAGCAGACGCTAAATTTGTCAAATTAATGTAAATGAAAAGTGGATGTAAAAAGAGGGATGGATTTTTTTTATGGTGTTAATTGTACCCTAACTGAGAAACTAGGAGCTGTCATTGTTCAATGCCATTCAGGCACTTAAATGCCCTAATTAGAAGTTTCAATAGAACGCAACAGTTGGGTTCCAGAGTTAAAAATCTATTCATTTTAATTAAAAGGGAGTTGAATATTTAACCCTTAACAAAACAAACTGGAAGAATTGATGGGATATAATTCTGTTCAAGAAATCCTACATTTTTTTAACTTGTAGAAAAGTGGGTGTGTTAGTATCAAAAAAGTAATGGCTACAACTAGCTTTAATGCAAATGAAAAATCTTTTGTTGTCTATAATCAGTTTTTGTGATTTTTGCTTCCTTCTAACTGGCCAGATGAACTTATCAGAGAGCTCATATTTCATGCACAGCAATCAGAGAGGAAATTATTTCAAATTAGTTCATATTTGCTGCTGTAATTCCATGAGGTTGACCTGGATATTTCTGTGGCCTGCTCAAACTGTTATGTGGGGTCACCTCACACTGAGGCTGAAACTGTGGGAGAGAGTTGGGGTGTCCTCACACTTCAACCTGAACATCACATGTCCTCCTGTCTCGATTGATTTTAGTGACAACAACTGAGGAACCCTCATCCTCATCCACTGAAGACGTCCTGTCATGACCACAGGTGTCAAAAAATTGTGCCTTTTTTTTCTCCTCTTGTAGAATGTCAGGTGTTATTCTGCCATATCATCTGATTGGGTAGCACAGGTGTTGGGTGATTGCTAAGGATGGGAATGTGACAGCTTTAGATTGAAGCACACAGTATGATAATAGTAGCAATAACTTCAGGAAAGGCAGATTATAAACATCTGCTAAAGTTTTTCTTTAGGGACCATTGAATTTTATGCCCACTGATTTGTCTTCTCTTTTGTCATATTGAAAAGTGCGAGAGAGGAAGGAATGGGTATTATGCACACTGCTTTCTATCTGCTGCCGATTGGATGAATTGAATACAATTCTTATCTCACTTTTCTTACAAATCTGAGGCCCCTCAAAATCTTTTTCTGTGGTGAGTGGCTACTGACTTTTTGTACTGATTCTTTACAGTGTTTTCTTCTTAAAACACCTGTGCCTCTGTGCGTTCAGAAAGTCATGACTTTGAAAGGGCCCTGGTGTCTTATGTTTCATATATGTGTACCATTGATTGTAATCAAAAAAAGCTTGATGTTGATTGGACAATCTAAAAAACATGGACCAACATTGTGGTCCTGCTGGACATCTTGCTTTAGTCTAAGAGAGCATCAGGACCATTTGTATAATTCTTTTTTTGTTTTTTTTCTTAATTATATGCATTCAACAGATATGTTGCATCCAAAAGTATGTTTTTTTTTTCAAACCAAAGTTGGAAATTCAAATCTAAACTGATGCTGCTACAAGTTCCAGAAATCCTATATTATATATATACACAATGAAAAGCTGGTCTGTCACTCTCTGTGTCTCACTCTTGTAACTCTCCCGTTCAATCTCCTTTCCTCTGCTTTTGACTTTAAACCCCAGATGATTGATAACTCTTTTTTTATCTTGTATCTTAAGTGATGGACAAGCTCAATGTTAATGCCTTCCTAAATGTCCAGACATTTGGCCTAGCAAGACCCTGCTGTGTCATGTCTTATTAATATCCACTTTCCTGCTACGGCCTTTGTACACAGATTAGAAAGTAATTAACCTTTAAAGTCAGCTGCTGGCCCAACATTAACTATTTACAGGCATGTGGGTCCAGAAAGTCTTTCCTTTCTCTGCTTTTGACCATATCTCCTCTGTTTCTCCTTTGGATATCATGGTCACGTCAGCCCAGAATTTGAATGAGGTTCAACACAATGTAATTCTAATCTGTAGTCTTTACAAAAACATATATGCAGTTTTTCATATATGCAATTTTTCTCCCTATTTCAGGCCAGGGTTCATCAGAAAACATACAACCATTGAAAATGGGCATGGTGATTTAATGAATTTCTCCTGCTCCCCACTTCCTGAAAATGACCTTTAGCTGCACCAAGGAGAATCTTAAGAGCTCTTCAGACCTAGCAGCATGTTGTGCTATATGTATGTAAGTTTAAAGTATATTTTTTGTAGCTTAAAAAAAACTGAATACATTTAAAGAATTTTTGAAAATAAATGTACGCACATAACATATTTTAGATTAATGAACCGTAAAAAATGTAAAATGTAAAAAATACATTTTGTTTTCAAGTATTGACCACTCTTATGTTCAAGGGTGGTCAAAGACAAATGGTTCTTTTGAGAACTGTTTGGAACTTTGTTTGAGAATTATGTTTAAACCAAATATCCCAAAACAAATTAGGTAAAATAAGGTGCAAATACAAAATTCTCTGTATTGAGAGAGACAGAACAGACTTACCTGTGCTGATGCTACAAACAGTAGTGGAGTACTGACCCACTTCAAGCACTACATGTGTGTTTTCCCCATTTGCAATGTTGGTGTATTTTCTGATGATCCCTGATTCACACAGAGCAGGCGATTTGCTAAATTGCTTGCACATGCTCTCTTACCTTCTGATGACGACCTTTGACACACCAAGGAGAATTGTATTTGCTCTTCACACCCAGGTGCTACAGAGAAGCATGTCATTATCATTTTTATGACATTTGTAATGGTCAAATAAATCACGGGCCGGCACATTTACACCTGCATCGCGTTTATGTAAACCAGACACTTGAGAGTTAGATATGCTTCTCACAGCAGAACGAATCATGTCTTGTGTTCATGGTAACAAGAGTGTGATAAGAGAACAGCAGCATTCAAACACAGTAGGCAGAAAATGTATTTTAGTGTTAGGGATGCTCAGCCTTCCTGAGCATGAGTGTATTTTATTTTAGAGGTTTAGAGGAACGTTGCTTACCTTGAGGGTAAAGAGTTCATTAATTTATGTTCTATTTGAGTCATCTACTACTTTTTGCTGTTTGTCAATACCTTATATTAGTAATGGTAGGATATTTAGTTAGCAACTGGTGCCCAGATGAGAGAATTGGAATAAAAGAAATTGAACTGCCGTTCTGTACAGTGTTGCCAAGTTTATGGTTTTTCCTGTGGAATTGAGTTATTTTTAAACTTTATTTTCCATGGGTTAAAGTTCTGACATATTGCACAAATTATATTTGACTGAAATACTGGGCTAGATTTGGATAAATTTTGATTGGCCATTGGGCAAAACATTGTTATGCAGATCTGGCAACTTTGATTCTATAAGTCCCAAATGCATGGGTGAAGGACACTTCATAATGAACACTTTATAGTTTCCTTATAATAAACTTTGTAATGTACTGCAGCCTCTGTTTTCAGCAGACATAATATGACGGAGTTCATATAATCACAGATTTTTAGAAGGCAGGCAACTAAGTAAATTTCAGATTAAAGTGGGGTCTAGCAGTTCTTACTGTATGCTCCCACATGAACACAACAGCCTCCTGACAATGAGTCATACAACAATAGTGAATACAGGTACTGTTCTTCCAAGCACATCCGGTCCCTGGCCCGCCTGAAAGCCCCCATCATGTTTTATTCATAGCCAGAATAGAAGCCCTTACGACACAGGAATAATACAGCAGGAGATGGTTATTTAGGAAGAAAAACACAAGATAAGACAGAGAAATACACAAAGCAATACAACCAGTAAATGGAATTTGGAAAGACAAAATAAACTACATTTATGCATTTGGCAGACGCTTTTATCCAAAGCGACTTACGTTGCATTATACTATACATTCATTCTAAGTATATGCAATCCCTGGGATCGAACCCATGACTTTGGCATTGTTAACGCCATGCTCTAACCACTGAGCTACAGGAAAGCTTGGCCAAGCTTGGCCAAACTAGGAAGGAGAGATAGAAAGTCCCTGCCAATGAGAAAGGAAGAGTTTGAGATAACTCCTCTGTGGAATACTCTCGTGCTTTCCCCATCTGGCATCGTTACAAATAACCTGAAGTCCTGACCTTCAACATGCAATCTATTAATTACACTGTTGCTTAGTAATGTTCATCAGCTTCACTTTGCACTAAGTCTTATTTCGTAATTAAAATAATAAGGTAATTAATAACAACACTGGTAAGGTCACCGCCTCTTGTCGTGAGATGGCCATTGAAGTGGGAACACAACATAAAATGACTACAAGCAATAATTTGTATCTAATTTCTGACCCCCCTCCACCTGGCCTGAGCACCCCTCACATCACTGATGTCGAATGACATGGTGTCCTTGGTGGGTAATTACATTAGGTTCAGTGGCTGTGGGGTCATAAAACTTCAAGTAGTCTAATACCCAGAAATTGGCTTCCAGGTGTGCACTGCGTCTTGCTGTCACGTTTGACAGCATGCTCTCCAAGGGCCCCTCGGCCACTGGCTCATAAATACCACTATCATGCAAAGCAAATAGAAGCAGAAAAACAAATGCCACTAAATCATTGGCCTCACTAATATGACGCTGTGTTATTTATCGGCTTTACGGCGGGGCCGTGTGGCCGGGCCGATAATGCCGTCTTTATTATCGACATAAAACGCTTCCACTCGTCCATGCATACAGCTCGGATGGTTCAGTGTCACCCTCATCTGCCAAACAGAGACAAAACCAGTGGCGATCCTAGCAGAAGTTCAGGGTAAAATCAATAACTGCCTAAATTATCTCTTAACTGTAAGGAGACAATCACTCCTGAACCCCCTCCTTCCATTCTATCAATCCCCTCGTTCCCGCATATTCAATGACCCGTCTCGACCTTGAATTATGAGCATGTGGATTAATTAAATTCTGTACATAAGCATGGTGCTTTCACGGAGGACGGAACCGATATTAACATGGGGGCTGAAGGTGTTGCGCTCCGCTATGGCTGTTAAACTTCTTGTAAAGTTTTCCATTACGTGCCAAAACCGGTGGAGATTAAAGTCTTATTAAAATGTTATCTCTTGACACCATAATCCTTCTGGCGGTATTCCGCTTATTCAGTATTTTTCTGGACAAGTGGCGGTCATACCTCACTGCGTGTGCTGGTTTTCAGCCCATTAAACAGTAGCTTGTTCATATTCATGGACATAGATCGATACTGTTTAGTAAGAGATAACATATCAATGACAGAGTATCTGGTTTTCATGAAATTAATTTGAGATTAACAGATGAGCGTGTTAATGTAACTCTGATGGTGTGAAGCCAAGGAAGTTTATAATATCGGGAGAAAGACTGACATCTGTTAGCATTCCCATTCATCTCTATAGCAGTTGCTTGGCTGCTGTAGTACAGATTTGCTCTGCTTTATTGGATTGTTGCACAATGGGAGCAAAGAAACTTTTGAGACAATCACCTTAAGCTGTAAATGTCATGTGAGTAACAGCTGCGAAGTTACAGTGAAATGGGCTCAGGTCCTCTCAATGCAGATTGGCTGATGATACCACAATAATAGCACAGGCATGAACATTAGTGTGAATAAATAATGACATCATTTTCATTTTTTGGGTGAACGATCACTTTAAGGTGCATGCACTCTCTGGACTGTGGTGCCTGGGTTAGACTTCTCAAGGTTGGTAGGCGTACCTATAATGGAGAGAGTATAAATCTGTGTGAGTCATGACATATTGTACCTCTGTGTGGTTTTTCTAGTGCCACACTTTAGATGAGCTGTCAGTGGCAAAAAAATATCACAACTAAGTTGTTGAAATTTTGTTTAATTAATGTCATATAGATTTAACATGAATTTGTTTCTTAGACTGGCCATCTATGCAGGGTGTACCCCACCTATGGCCCAAAATGCAAGAATAGGCTCCAGCCCCCCGTGGCCCTGAGGAGGACAAGTGGGTTTAAAGAATGGATGGATGAATTTGGTTCTCAGTACCTGAATGTTTGGGAGGGAATATGGTCTTGAATTCCCAAACTCAGTGTGCACAGAACTGGATTCATCAGAAGTGAAGTGACAACTGTATTTAGCTGCAGTGTGTACATGACCATTAACCATTCGGATTTCGCCCATCTGATGGACTGTCTTAGTCATAGAGAGGTTTGTTCATCTTACAGAGCTCTGGACTGACTCATGTTTTTGGCCATTCAGTGCAACACCAAGACAAATCGAGTTAACAGAATCGATAGAGCACTTGAAGGGGTGAAGGGGACATCTGATGCAGTTACAGTGTCTGATTCAGATTCAGAGATTGAAATTTGTTGGACCACCAGCAAGAAGTGTAAATCTCTTCAGGCTAATATTATTGGATAACAAGCTCAAAGGGAAGGATGCCTCGCGTTCCTTTTTGTTCCTGTTCTCACACTCTTTCAATGCCCCTCAGGCATCTGTGTCTAAGGGCTGAGTGAAGCTGGAGCACTGGGGCATTCTTTCTCTCCATTATTCCTTTACTTTTCTTCATCACTGGTCCATAGGAACAGCCTGCAATTGCAAGAAGACTCTGTGTGCCACTGGCAAACTCAAAGCTTTTCCGGTATTAGTTCTTAGAGTTATTGATAGTGTTATTTGTGTCGTTCCCTCCAATGCGCACACATACACGGTTAAAAAATGTCAAGGTTGCCGCTTTCAAGTTCTCTCTACTTCAAAGGCTGTTGAGCTGATGATGCAGAGGGCATTCTGGGAAATCTTGCAGCACAAAAGAGTAAGCAACAAAAACTTCACATAAATCAAGCTTGATCATGGAATCATTTAATAAACCTTCTAATACACATATTGGATTTTTTGTGCTTTTCTATCTTTTTCATTTAAAAGTTCTTAAAATAAATAAATAAATAAATGTCATTTTTACAGGTCACCTAACAGAAAGCAATTTTAGGCTGAAAGTACAGTGTATATTTTCATTTTCAGTGTATATTTCCACATAGAAGAGTATGTTTAATATTCAGACACGTCTGTGATGTCAGCCGGGAGACAGGCGTCATGTTGAACGTGCTAGTCATAACAGTGTGTAATATTTTTCTACATATAATCCCATATATCTGAATCCCATATAAACCCATATATCTATTTGAATGCTGCATATCACTTCCAATTGCTTTGGAGTCATAGTATATAAAGGCTGCACTACATTATATTTTTATTATTAACAAAATTCAAGTACATTAAAAACCATTTGTCTTGAAAAATATAAACATTCAGTCTAGGACTCCTGTCTCCAGAAACTTATTGTGCAATCTTTTTTACATTAGAATAATAAATAGCTTTTTATCCAATAGCTTTGCCATAAGAATATTCATATAGGGAATTGTATATGACACTGTGGGTGATTCTGACCTTGTATTTGGTTAAATTCAATTGTGTTACTTTATACCAGCGGAGTAAGAGAATCTGTTGGCATGTTTGATTCTGATGTAACTCATGAGAACTAATAAACTGCATATCATCCCTCAGTGATTTGATCAGTTGTCTTGCATTACACTGAGTAATCGCTCAACACTCAGCCCACTGGGACATTTGTCTCCTCCAATATGGATTCATTATCTTCAGCTTCCATCTACATGGTTAAATTGACTTCTTATCCACGCTACAACAACCTCACCCCAAGGTCAAACGTTGCACTGCCGGGCCGATTAAAGACTGTTATGTGGGGATTATCAACCTCATCTTAAACACTACATCCAGTTCCTGAGAAACAAATAGAGTGAAATTGCGTCAGGGGCCTGAATTATGGGCCAGTGGCCATCAAAGGTGTAAAGAGCTTTTGTGGATGATGATGTGTCAGGCTGGTTTCATGAGAGCCACTTTTATTCTGCCCCCCTTAACTTTTCACCTTTCACCTGAGGATTCCATCAAAGCTGCCGCCATCTTTACATTTATGACATGTTTGAATAATGCAAAACACAAAAGTTTGTTTAATCACAATACAGTGTTAATATGTTTGTATTAAAGATATATTGGAGCAGTAATCTGAAGACAAAGATTTGGAATATGCCATACAAGTGGTCCATTCTACCATACAAGTGGTGCATTTTAGAAATAAACCATTTTACCACAACTTGGACATTTTGCAGCCATCACAACAACAAAAACTGCTGGTGTTCCACAGAAAACAGGTAATCAAATGAAACCTGGTGAGGGTCAATAAATATTGAATAAGATTATTAAGAAAGAATATTAAGCCCTTAATTGGTTAACAGTGGGTACAGTAATGGAATGTTTTAATCAAACAGACACTGTATATTTATAGTTTAGGATAAACTAGAGTGTCTCTATGAAATTATGGTGGCTGTGCACAAAATGGAATCAGAAAATAAGAGATGTAAGAGAATATATACCAGTCTTTACAGTTGGTTCAGAGTATGTCAGCATTGTTCTTTAAATAGTGAGTGATTGAAACACAAGGTTAAATGTGTACAGCAGATCTCATTCAGGTCCCTCACAAATATTGTGTGGTGAAAACTGGCTGTGATTCTAATATAAGTTGTGTGGTAGACTGGTTGTTTTGCTTTAAAAGCTCCTTGCATGACTCTTGAAACCTGGCCTTTGTTGGGCAAAGTGCAGAACCAGCTAATCTTTTGTGTGTTTCCTGCCTTCTTAAATGACTTATGTCTTTTCTCAAGTTTTCTCCCTTTAAAAGACACCGATTCCCCTCTACAGTGTGCAATATGCAGTCAGAATGCAACACTCTGGGTTAAGAAGCTTTGTTTTCAGAAAGTGGAGGATACAGCACACTAAACTGTTAATGCACTGAAGTCACAGAGTTTGCTGTACTTGCTTTTTGTTATGCCAAATTATGCGTTAAAGTGTGTTATTAAGTGTTAAAGTTCTCATTTTCTAATATACATAAACAAAACCCAAAATGAATTCATCAACCAGACTATTAATTTGCATGCTAAGTATTCCATTGCCACAGAGACATCGGCATCTTATTAAAATGTTGTTCTGATCTTTATTATATTTCAGTTTATGCGTATGTGATAACAGCTCTTAACAAATCTAGAACCATCTGGTTACAGCAATATTTTTCTATTTTTTGCAGATAGGGACAAGCTAAATCCAGAATGATGACAATAATAACTACAAACTAGATTTATATATTTGTTTTTAAGAAAATATGGGTGATGTTAGGATTGTCTGCAGTTGTCAGAGTGTTGCTATCTGGTTACCGTGGTTGCTAGAGCACTGGGTGATAGCTAGGGTGTTCTGAGTGGTTGCTGGGTGAATACCAGTTTCTGTTATTTTCGGTCCATAGAGGACTTAGACTCTTATTGCAGTTTAACTTTCTGATCACTTACTTTACATACAATGTCACAGAAATCCTGTGATACCGCATTCATATTCGTTCTGTATGCAGGAGAGCTCTGACATGTTTCTGGCATGTTCTTTACCAGTTGAGGCGCCTAATTATAAGAGAGGAAAATGTAGACATGTTGTGGTAAATTATTTTGCAAACTCAACGCAGGAATTGTATCTCCTCGGCTGAATGGCCATACTTGCTTTTGCCTGTTTCAATCACAGCTCACTGCTGTTTTATTTAATTATTTCTCCTCTGCTTTTGACAGATTTGTGCCTGAATATCTTGAATTGAAATGCACAGAGTGACTGATCCAAGCAGTGACTGGATTTACTGTCCCTGGGACATCTTGTGTGCCTAACAATCTGCTCGGGCAGGCCCGCAGACTCCATTTCAAAGCAGAGAACAAGAGGGCTTCTGCTTGCTGACTGTTTGAGTGTACCTGCCTGTGTGTGTGTGCTATTGTTGGATGGTTGCCTTTATTTTCCACTTCAACAAAGCATGCTCCTCATAGCCCTTTGTAATGAGGACGTAGGTCATCACTTTGGCCCGTGACTCATAAAAACATGGCACTTATGTTGGACCTCACAGTGATATTACAACTCACCCCGAATCTGTCCGCGACTGGCCTCTGTTGCAGAGGTGATGACAAAACTGCTGTCCCTGCAGGTTTTTTATAACTTCACTTTCTCTATTAGCCATTATTCCCCCTTATGCCAAGTCGGAAATTTTATCACACCGGTTGTTTAGCTATTGTTATTCCACAGATGCAGGTCATGATTTTTAGCCGCTCTGGACAGATTTGCTGTCATTTAGCTTAGCCAAGGGACAAAACTCTGTCTATTTAAACCGAATGGGTAAAATTTGCCTTAACTGATCACACAGTCTATTGACACCAGCTGTACATTTATGTGAAATGCAAACTATATAATAAAGACTTATTCATGCAGAAGCATTTAAACTAAATAGGCAACATATGCAACACAATTAAACTTCTTTTACTTTCATTTGATTCTTTTCAGTGACGTGGGTGGCTTCTGTAGGCACTGATGTAAATGGTTAATTAATCTGTGTAAATGAGGCAGATGATTACAAGACCATTAACTTTGTGTGGTATTTTGAAAATATGCATCACGTCACTCATTGTGTAGTTTATTTTTATAAAAGATATTTATAAGAGAGACAATTGTGGTTGAAAGGTTGTTGATACAAGTTTATTTGTTACTCATATAGCTAGGTTGCTAAAATTTATAATAGGATGTGTCCAGATTTTCTTGATAAAAATGTGCAATCTGCTTACACCATTAAACTTGTGTGTCTAATGTTTGTTTACTGATTTGTATATAATAAAATATGCATTGAGATGGCATGCAATATTTATTTACCTCACAGCGGTTGTATAAAAATATTATTTGTAATTATGCAAATGCATTTTTTATGCTGCATGTATATGAAACACTAGCTTTGACTTGAATTTATATTTACATTTATGTATTAAGCATAAGCTTTTATCCAATGCAACATACAGTACCTAAATTCCA
>JAZGTJ010009689.1:0-19054 GCA_036877575.1 Botia almorhae
GTCTTGCTAAGGTTAATTCCTTAGCTAGGATTTTATGTATCCTAAATGCATATTCTTGTTATTCTACAATACTACAATACAACACACTCGACTCAAAGGTGATATTTACCTTAATTTATCTTGGCGTCCTTTAGGCATGTCTAATATTTCTACCGAATACCACCCACTGACAATGTTGTTTCCTTGGTAACCAAGTAGGCTAATTTTTGAAGAAAAAAAATTTCAAAGCTCAAATGCAACCTTTATATAATAAAACGTTTCTAAGTGTTTGTGATTGATTTAAACTAAAATGAGTTTTGCTTGTATTTCAGAAATGAGACCCTCCATCTCTAAATATATTAGCGATATATAAATAGATACATAAAGATATATTTACTTTTTATCATCGGTGGTCTCTGCCAGTGAAACAAAATACATACAAAATTCACAATGACACTCATGAAAATAAAGCGAGCTCAAATCCTGAGGAAACCCGCCACTTATCCCTCTCTCTGTCTTTGTACCTCAGGGACAGCTGTCTTACCCTCTACTGTCCCTACCTGGACAGATGCTATGTTTAATGCCTTAATTCTGCTCGCTGTCAGCAATCCAATCTCTCTGATACTTCAACACCGATTCCAATTTAAAAAGAGCCTGTGATCCAATTTGGAGACTGGCAGCTTCCCAGTGCCCATGCTTGGAGAGCCGTTTGTACGAGCCGGGTTTCTGCTAAGGGCTCCCGGGCACTCGAGTACTAGTATTTAATTAAGTAGCAATTAGGATGAAAAGCGAGACTACAGTGCTCCTACTCATGTTCATAGCAAAAGAATAAAGCTCAAGAATAAAACAAATATATAATAACACATACACCAGTCTTACACCAGTAGTGTTTTCTCTTCATTATTTGGCCCTGGTTGCCTCCTCCCCCCTCACAAGCTCTCTAAAGATGTCTGTGTCAGCCAAACCAGTAAGCAGCCAATCAAGACAGAATAACCACTTAAGGCAAAAAATACATATCTGTGTTAACTGCAATATTGTGTGCAGAAGGTATTTCGACAGTGTTGCAGTCAAAGCAAAAATCACTATCATTAGCGATTCATGGATATGGGTTTTTTAATGGCTAATGCCATCGACAATAATGAAAGCTGGGTGTATATAATGCAATCAGATTATAATGCATATAACCCAGCTAGCAATTTTCAATGTTCTGCATATAACCCAGCTAGGAATGCTCTTAAAATGTTGGCAGTAATGTTAGCATTTTTCTAACGTTATATATAAAAATGTTATTCTGAAAAAGCAATGTGACCAGCAAAACAAGAGACAATGTGCATTTTATAGACAAAGACTGAATAATTGATGAGAAAATTGGTGCCCCAAAGTTACCAAAACGGAATCTCCAGAATGACAAACAGAAAAACAACAACACAATCAGAACAGACAGCACAACAGAATCTGCTCACATTCATGTGGATTTATGCACACAGCCCTTCTGCATTATGTTACACTGCCACAGACCGACTACAGTTGCTTCACTGACGGGTGGTAAAAGCATCTCTGTTGCTCATGTTTGGCTCTGTCAGACAGAATTTCAGCCAGTAAAAATCAGTTCCTGTTTAGGCTGCTCTACATCAGCTGTAATATTCTGGGCAGCTCTGAGGAGAGCTTACATTATTGCCGAAATGAACACCAGATCGTTCCCTCACCATATTCTGATGAAACTCACAGCTAGACCTGATTTAAATGTTTGTCCTGAGGAGAGAAATAGAAGTGAGATGCCTTTTTTCTTTTTTCAGAAATCATTTAAAGGAACAGCAACACAACAAAGATTTTGCCTAAGACGATAGACATCAGAGTAGATCTAAAACCTCAACGTACATTTAGATACAGAATATACAAGTAATGACTCTAACTGATGCAAAACACAAAAATTTAAAATCACACATTTCTCATTTCAAGAACTTCAAAGCAGTTTTTCCTCATAGATTTTATATATAACAATACGGGCAGAACTGTGTGACAAAGGCTCAGGCAGTACAGAAGGCCCATCAATTCAGACTCTGATCGCAGTCTACCTCACTTCACAGTGGTCATGGGAATGTATACGACTTTCTCTACTACATGATGAATGTCAGCTTTTGCTCTCAGTGGTGACAAATGGCAGCCTGATTCTATCCACGTGAAAGCTGGGCTGGGAATCGTAACGTCAGCAGCCATGATTCCCCTTCCACAGACGCCCTCCGCCAGCCCCTCACCTCGCCCAGCCTGTTTGTTAGCATGCTAAAGCGCCAAAACCAACGTAAAAGCACCTTTTGTTGAAGAAAAAAGGGTCCAAATAAATTTGTGGTGAAAGGAGAAAGAAATTTACACTGGAGAGGGAAAAGATGAGAGAGAGGGAGTGAGAGAAAGAGAGATTCCCATGGTTGCCATGGAAATGTTAATTTATTTCCAAGGCTATGGGGTTGAAAGAAAAGACAATGTCTTAATCTCTGACTTTACTCTGTCTCATAGACATGAAACAAATGTCTTGTTTGAGTTGATGTTGTTGTGCTGATGGCCAACGCTTCCAACAGTTCCTGACTCTGATGTTTCCTACCTTTACATGTGCTCATGTATTTAAACAACTGTTGCAATATTTGCTTACAAAAGAGCATAAAAATTGGAGTCTTACTTTGCAGACAGGAGTAGTTCTTAAGTGTCCTCATTCATTTAATAGGTTGAGAAATTCAATTCGGCTATGACCATAGAAACTACATAACCTACTTATTAACTTTATAGTTTTAGGTTGTATAAGTGGGTACACTCTTAAAAAGAACCATTTCTGTTTACAGAACCTTAATCTGCAAAACTTTTCCACTACAAAAGAACCTTTTGTGCAACAGAAAGGTTCCATGGATGATAAAGGTTCTGTATGGAACCATATAGCCAGACAGGGAAGCTTTTGGGAACCTTTGTTTTTAAGAGTGTACAAGATAGATACTGTGTTAGGGTGATAAGATGATAGCTGTATGTTAGCCGTATGTGTTAAGGAGAGCACCGCAAATCTAAATCTGGAAATGAACAGAATGATTTAACATTTTGACCATGAAAAGATGTTTAAGATTTCAAGGTCGCTAATTAAAGAAGCAAATGTTTGACTTAAGCCATGGTAACTCCTTGGTCAGATGTCCTCCAGTCGAGTCATATCTGTTGTGGTATCCTGGTCCCAAATAGACACAGATAAAAACTTTCAGTCAAATGAATTTTTTTTCTCTACTTATATCTTAATCTTTCTGCTTATTCTGTTATACTGTTTTCCTCACTGATGGATCTTTGCATCAACCCAAAGGAAGTGCAAGTCTCTCCTGTCCTTTCATCTGGAACCAAAAAACCATCAGTTCCCTGTGGAGGCAAATATTAAGACAAGGAAAATGAGAAATAATAGACATCAGAGGCAGAGAAGAAAGAGAACAGTAAATGGGATGTAATGATTGGAGCAGAAAGACCTATAGAGAAAGACAGAGCCTGATGGAGATAAAGGTTTCTCTCTCTTCCTCCCTTTCTTTCAGTGGCCATTTGTGTTTTCTCTGAGACTAGGCTGAGTGGCTCGCCATCACTAGAATGGTCCCTCCAAAGGTCTCATTGACCTATTATAACTCAATCTGGTGCAAAAAGGTCATCTGAAACGAGGGTTTATTTAATGTCCACATACTAAATTGTCATTAAATTACACTCATCACCCTTACTAATGCATTCTGGACATAGTACAACAATAGCTTTGAGGGTGTCAACAGAACATAAAGACTTATTAATTACGTGTGTGTGGGTTTGGTTATACAGTACTTGTGAGGAAAATGTCTTGTAAAAAAAACCATTGCGGATGGTTTTCAATAATAGATTTAAAACTCAAACCATGATTTACATTGAATATAATGTCAACAGGTCTGTGTGAGGGTTATATTTAGTGGTAGAGTTAGAGGACACAGTTTCACTACTTTGGTATTAAAAACAATGGAAGTCTGAGACATGCTCACTAAAACATTGTGTGTTTGGGTGCAAATGAGCAAAAAGGACAACTTGCCTGTCAAATAACACAGCCTGCCTCACACTGGTTATTTTTAAAAGCAGAGCAGAGCATAAACTGACCCAGTAAAGTGACTCTTCTGTGGGCTGAACACATGCTGCCATCATTGAATGCCCTTTAGGCTATTTTGTGAGGTGTGCTGAAATTCTCTATTACAATGAAACATTGACCTTGATCCTTTTATTCAACTGGATGGAAATCGAAGCCTGCACTGTGAGGCTGCAGAAGAAAAGATTGCCAGGCTGGTGTGAGTGATTATATTGGATTAGATGAGAGCTTCAAAAAAGTGCCTAGCTTTATATTATGAACGATTTGTATTCTATGCTTTTATTTAAAACTAGCTAAACAGTACTTATTATGCTAATGAATCAAGCGCTAATGAAAACAAACAGGAAATGATGACTGTAAACTCTGTATTTTGGGTAAACAGCACGACAGGAAACGCATCCTACGATCCGCCACAGGAGGGCAACACCCAGCCTGGATACACAGGGTGGCAGGTTTTAATCCAGGTCCAATTACAGCCCTAAAAGGATTCAGATCAATAGTGGGTACATGAGAGATGAGAGTGGTTGGAAATGTTTCTGGTTGTGGGGAACGAGCTAATTTGTCAAATGAAATCACACAGCTTTCTCAACCTGCTAAAGCAGCCGCGCTGCCAAGAAAACCTCCTCTGCCCCTTTAACTTCTCCGTATCATGTTAAATTGGCGTGATCCATGTAAAGTCCTGGCAAACCGCATTTGACACTTGCCTTTCAAGCCAAAAGGTGCCAAACAAGGGCAAGCGAGATGGTTGTATAGGCGAACCTTTACACGTGCACTGATTTAGCATGCGCACGAGCGGCGATATCTCTCGCCGCAGCTGTGCGCCCTCCTCCTCACCTCACCTCACCTGTGGCAGAGCGATTTACAAATAGCGCTTTCCCCAACCGCCGGGGGTAAATATTTATTTTTTCTCATTTCTATCTGCGAGATGATCGATCAAAGCTGCTTGTTTGAAGATAAGGCTAGTGATGGCAAATCCGCTTGAGTAATTGTGCAGTTAAAAATCGCCACAGCATAGCCTCTCCATCACTCTCCACAATCAAGCTGATAAATCCCACAGTCTCCCTCACATCCGCCAGCATCTGACTGCGCGCATATCCTTCATTTTGGCTGAGGGGATGGGCCGTGGTGTGGAAAACTCCGGAACTGAACAGTGACTGCACAGGGAGGAAGTGGTCTCCTGCTGCAAAATTTTATACGCTGCTACTTGATGGTTATCAAAAGACTTTGTCGTGACCTCACCACACACTTCCTCTAACAAGAATCTAATGTCACACAGAGTAAACAAAACAGACATAAATTAAGAACTGTTAAGAGGTTTTTTTTGTCCCTTCTTGGCCCCTTTTGTTTTTTGTCTCCTACTTTTATGTGATGTATGATTTCTCTCTCTCTTTCTCTCCCTCTCTCTCTCTCTATTATTTGCCCCAGTCAGGTACATGCGGTGGTGCAGTGTTAATATAGTATAGTACATCTTGGTAAGAATTATTAGTAACTTGCCGTACATTTTTCTCGTCTGAAGGCATTTAATAGGTCTCTCTATATGCAGAATTCCTCAGCTGTACAGTAAAATTTACCATAAATATTTACAACTCAGGGGACTAATTCTGCTTCCCAAATAACCCTGAGTCACGAATCATGCATAAAATCTACCACTAGTCTAAACTATTTCATATGGAAATAAAAGGGTAAATGTGTAATTTTCTGCCACTACTGACGCCAAACAGAACTGCAATGTACTCCATTTTTAAACAAGTTTTATACATAAAACCTGTAGTCTTGTTGCTATGGCCACACTGCAATTTTGTGTGATAATGCTGTGGTGAAGTAACTACCCTTTACCTTTTGAGGAATGCTACACCAAAATGTGAGAATTTTGTCCTCATTTAGTCATCGCCATGTCTTTTCTTTCCTGTATGCTTGCAGCTTTAAAATTGGTCACATGACATATAAGAACCAATGACATTTGGCATTGGTGATGTCTTTTACAAAAGTGGCAATTACAATTGAAGTACAAATGAGAGAGTTCCCCTGAAGCAGGGGAAGATCTTGTGTATATAATGGCATAATGGCTTGGACATTTTGGATAAACAGAAACAACATGTGGAAAAATGACACAAGCAATTGGTATAAATCTTTTATATATGGGTGAACTAGAGCTAGTCACATTTAAGCAAATGCAAGTATTGTACCGTACTGCAGTTTAAAGTTTCAATCTGATCCCAATTACAGAATATATTAAAAAGACACCTGACAGCTTTAGTCAAAATAGTGCTTGACAGCTAAAGGAACAACAAAATAATAATGCAGGTTTTGTTAATGTGACTTTTCTAAGGCTCTAGGCTTAATTAGGTTTATTCTCGAGTCTTGACAAAAGCATAAATCTGAGATTCACGTGGCAGGTGTGCAGGAATTCACTAATTCACTTTATTCTCAAAGGAGTGATAGACAGAACGCGTTAGGCTAATGAGGTCTGATGATGTATTTTCATTCAATACGAATCTTCGTTATTGAAAATTAGAGCTTTATATATATAGCTGCCTCTAACCATTTTAAATATATTGTAATTAAGGCCTTTGACAGCTGTTCTATCATACTCCATTAGTAAACCAACACTGCACACATACAAGGAAGGCTACAAAGGAATTAGCTTCATTCACAGAACACTGTACTAATATGTACTAAACTGTATGATGTGTTTTGTTGTTGTCAAATACACAAGTCCAGCGCAGTGGTTTGTGCGGGTCTTTGAAATGGCCCTGTCACAGCATTCACCATCATTTTGTTTCATCTACCATCTTCCTCTGGTAGGTGAATTAGACTTCAAACACATCCTGAGGAGACCGTCTCCAGCAGTCAGGGCCTGACACACGTCTGCACCCTCTCACGAACCGCCTTTGTTTGACTTCAATGTCACACTCAGATCAGACTTGCCCACCATGACACTGGCTCCTATTCCCTTCTTTATTTAGAGACTTTTTCAGGCAGAGTAAACTTTGTCCTGCTTCTGTCAGACAAAATCAAAGTGCCACACATAGAGATAGGACTCTAGAACCAGTTCTTAAGCTAGTTCTGTAAACAGTTCTGGAAGACATGCATGGTTCTAGAATGTGGACAGAACACTACCTAATTATAATAGTGTTTGTTTTCAACAGCAGACGCCTGGTGCTATACAAAGAACATTTATAATACAATCAAAAGTGTAACTTACATAACAATGTGTTGTCCACACGCTGTCCGGATTACAGTTGAATTACTTTTTTGAGACCGTTCTTTTAGGAAATAATGTCCAAACAACATACACGTGACAGCTGAACTGTAAGATTATGTACTGATCAGATTAAAAACTGTAAAAACAAAGAATTTTTTTTTTTCAAATTGATCTTGATTGTACATGTAAGCCATGCGTCTGAAATAACACCTTCACATTTCTAAGATGTTCTCTTGGCTTTACTCATTTTGATTCCTCAGTCAACCCTTTGGCTCCGCAGGGACCGTTTTCTACCTCAGGTAGCCTATGGTCCTATTCTTCATCGATTAAGGCACAGCTGCAGACGCTAATACCTGCCTGGTCTTCCAATAACTGCAGGCTTGACGTACAGTCACAATAGAAGAAATGGGCTTTTCCATGCTGAGCCTATTCACTATTAAAGTATTAATGCTTTCAACAAGACAGAAGTCGATTTCGGCTTAATATCATCTCCATCTATACTGGTTTAAACTGAAGTTTAAGCTTCTATAAAACACTTCCTCTCCTTCACAGACATCCTCACACATACTGTAACCTTTTACAGAAGGTAGAAAATAACACACAACACTTAAAATATGATGCGTTATATTACAACAACAGCAAGAGGTCTGAAGAAAACAATACGCTGTTGGAACAACATTAGAAAATCGTGACAAGCCTTGTATTTTTTTGGATAGTTTTATGTTTTTTGATGCATGATTCGAACAGGTTCGAATCCAACCTACATTTTTTAGATTCTAGTATGAATTTGATCATTTTAGTCAAAATAATGTTTGATTTGCTACAAAGAAATCGTAACAATGAAACCAATAATGCTAATTTGACTTCTGAAGGCTATAATTAGGTTCCTTCCTGGGACTTTTATCCCTAGAGTCAAAACTTTTATGAAAACCAACATTCAGAGTCTGTCTAAAAATAGCTGATGTGCGAGCGAACAGAAGGGGTCTAACAGTATTAGAAAGATGACTGAAGTTTCCAGGGACGGTTAGTGAATGAGATGCGGCAGTAGAACGGCGGAATAACTTCGCTAAACTCTTCATCTCCGTCCGGCTGCGTTCCTCAGTGATTTATATTCACCTCTTAGATCATCTGCATCCTCTGCCACGCTAAACGCGCCCACAGAAGGAATAATGTGATATTTTTAATGGACTTTCGAGACGAATGCAAAAGTGATGGTACAAAGACAACCTCAGCGCTGCTGTTTTTTCACAAAGGTTTAATGGTTATTTAAACAAGTCAATTTCATGCAAATGTGACCACTGCTTCATGGCAGAACTTACAAACAGCAGGTTGGGGGCAGGGCCACATGATTCAGTGGAGAGGTAAATACCTCAGAGTTGCGCTGCACGCACGTGACGTGCTTGCCTGAAATCTGGCTGTACCGCCTTTTTTTTTGAAGAGCTACATTTTATGGCTCTCAATCATCTCCTCTCTAAAACAAAATGTCTGCTTTTCTTAGCTGTCCTCAAAGCTGGAGTACATTGTGTACATGCACAGAAATGCAATTTCTCTCGCTGTCCCTCTCACTTTTGCATGTATTAAAATGCTGTAAGGTGAGCAAAGACAAAGTGCCAAAGATAAGAATAATTAAACAATTATAATTTTCACATAAACAAGATTAATGGGATATTTAATAGAAAATATATAGCCAATATGCTATAATAATCCTTCAGCTATTATATCAACAACGTCTGAGAAAATTAAGCAACACATTCTTCATAAGAAAACAAAATAGAGAATTGTTCTTATCTCAAATGGGTTGACTGAAAGAGCAATTAAACTCAAAGCCATTCATCAACACTCCCTACCCTTTCCTAGCTAGTGTTGGGGGAAATGCAGTTGACTCTCTAAGTCTGAATTGAACTGAAGCACGTCCCACAGAATGCTACAGGAATTTAACACAGAGTAGGAGTTACTTACTAAATTTTATCAATTTTATAAGATATAAACACAATATTTGTTGTTTGACCAAAATGGCCAAGCACAAAAACTTTGTTCTGAACATAATACTTTTTAACTTTTTAAATTGTAATTCTATTGTAATTATACTTCCCCAAATTTAAATTACAGTTCTGCATCCTGTTTGCTACCTCCGTTTAAATTCAACTCAAATTCAGGTTTTTAATTCAAATTTAAAAATCGTTCTCGATTCAGTTCAAGAAAGACACTCATCATGCATCGCTCCCTTTCGCAGTACAGCCCTCACACCCAACTACATTAAATTTCTCCTCATTATTGTTTTTTTATTGTTTTATAAAATGAAACATAAGGTTTCAGTGTGTCATGATCAACTGATGACATTCTGTTTCATTCCTCCAAGGAAAGAGGAAGATCGTTGGGATCTCTATAGGGGCCAAGGGTAAAAGATTACAGGGCTTTTCCTGAACCATTAAATAGCAGTGTACCAGTCAGGACCCGGGCCAGAGGATGAGAATGGAGAGAGATACAGAAAGATATTGCAGGATAAAATGAAATAAGGATAGAGAGACTTAAGGAGCCAAGCCAGCCAGGGTTTAGGAATAAATCCAGGCCGCCACTAACACAGTTGCAACAGCATTAATTTGCATAACGGATGGAAAAATGATTGCTTATTTGATCTCTGTAACTCAGATGATCTGACGTGCCACGCTTGGTGCTTTTCCTCCTATGACGTGTTTTCAACAGCTCTGTGGTTGTGCTGTTAGACACGTCGTAAAATAATATCTCATATGAACGAGATGAACAACTATTAATAGATATAACAGCCATCTCATTGGCAAGGGCAAATTATAATAATTTGTTTTGCGTAAGAGGACCCAAGCACATCAGCAACCAGTCACCAATACTGACACGTGTGGAATTACCACCCTACAATTATCTTCATTTCTTCGTATAGCGATATCTAATGATACAAAGCAGAGTCAAGATACTGCAACTCTCAATCTGTTATCTTGATTGAATCTGCAGCGCTTGTAGCAAACGGAGGAACGGTTGGAAGGACCTGTAAAATAAAAGTTAAAGGGGTTTGTACACATTTTTAAGGGACAGACTGCCTGACAGACATCACTGAAATGTTCTATCACACCTGTCTGTGTGACGGCCCTAAGCTCTGTAAACAGCTAGAAAGAATCCACAGGATTTTTCTAGCCAATCAGAACACAGGGCACTGTTTGCTTGTCAGTCATTTTGCGTACTTGGGTTTGTTGGCATCAAGTTTGTTGACATGTTTTTGGAGGGTGAGATTTTGGAGAGCGGAGGCAGTCTAATTCAGCGGTACAGTCTGGCAGAAGTTACAAAATGGCCAACTTGGACTACAGCACTTTACATTTTACATAAATTTATGCATTTAGCATACACATTTTTTAGCATTTTGTCTGTATCCTGAGAATCAAAACCACGACCTTGGCAGCGCCATGCTATACCAGCACCAATACAAGGAATATCCCTAATATCAAAACAAATGTGTGTGTACATAATAGGTCATAATATATATGAGTGCTTCCAGTTTTGCTGAATCTTAGCATGAAAACCACAAAATGTAACAATACAATCTAAACCTGAACTTGCAACAAACAAAACATGTAATGTACAATTAACCTGCGACTTGTTCATTCTGCCATGTGAGGAATTTTGATTGAGACTGGATATTTATAATTGTCTTTTCCTTGCCTTGTGCACCACAGAGCTGCGAGACAGAAACAGGATGCTAGATAATTGCATCAAACACTTTAATACAAGATGAATAATGGAGAAAATGTGAGTTTATAAACACTTAGAGAGAGACAAATGCTCATGCTCATGTAATGAGCTACAGCAAGTGAATACAGATTTGGTTCAATCCTGTTTTGTGTTAATAATTTGTATTCAGGGGTTCAATAGGTGAGCGTATCTGGAGATTGCTAATGTGGAGCGCTGATGTAATGGTCAAAGGGAAATCGTGAAGGTGAGATGTAAAGTGCCTCTAACTGCAACAGTAAAGATTATTTCCAAACAGGTTTCACAAACTCTCCTACAGCCACTTTCACACCATACCTGTCCGAACTGAAACCGAAAGTAAAGAAATGTTATCTTGCAAAATAAGGCAGTTAGTTAGATAAATAGTTTAACAAAAATTCTGTCATCCTTGTCTTGTTTTAACCCAGTTATGAGGTTCGCAAGAATCAATTCTTCAAATCTTTTGTGTCACCAGTGTCATTTTCTGGGCATTTGTTATTTAAAAAAGGCAGTATCAACATTATTTAAAAATATGTAACTTTTTGATACGTGTTAACAAAACAAAAAAATCACACTGGGATGATACAGTGGGATACATTTGTAGTTTTTCAGGGCTGTTTTAGGGGAACTGTGCTTTTAGAAAAAATATGTGGCAGTAAATGGCTTCAGCAACAAAGTAAACAAAAAAACAACTAAGACACTGGCAAAATAAATAAAACGTTTTTGTGTATGACCCCAGTCTACCACAACTTGGACATTTTGACAAACTCAATTGCAAAACAGGTTTCTGCAGACTGTAGGCCAGGGACATGCACGGAAGGATAAGCAAACGAGACAGTAACAAATATAGAGATATATTATAATATATAGTTTTCTAAAGACACTTTTTGCCATGTCTATTCAATGCTTTTGTCAGCCACAGTAACAATGTATTTGAATTAACTCTTCTATTAATCTTCATAAAAAATACAGAATTTAATTTGTTTTTTCAAATCTATCGACAGCCCTAAAGATAATACATTTCAGCTGCTCTCTCTGGGATATCACATTCCCATATCCATTCCAATCCAATCTCTATTCCCAAGTGTAAAGTCTAGGCATGTAATTGATAATTCATCTGTTGTTGAATGGTGACTGGTATCATGGTAAAGTGTTTGCTGTGCTCCTTAAGACATCTTAATGGACTCCAGCCATATAAATCTCAGGGTTTCAGGCTGCATCATTCAGAGGAGCTGACAGCAGACTCTCATGGGCCTCCCACAGTGGGATTTCAGACACCATCTCTGAGATTTATTCCTATACTGCACTCGATCAGTCAAGCCAAATCAAGCGGCTTCTATTTGTACTCCGTCACAGACATCAGACTCTCTCATTGTGCTTTATGGAAATTCACGGTGCTAAGTGCTGTGCTGATTATTACCTAAAACAATATGTTTTATGGCTGGATAGGAAGGAAGCCATAAAACATATTCTCATTCCTCTACCTCCCACAGACTGTCAATATACCGTAGAGAGAAATAACTGCTGCGTTTGCGGAAAAAGTTTTCCCTGCAGAAAACACACGCGAATCACAAAAATCGTGCAAAAACACGTGATCAGACGTAAAATGTGGGTTTCTATGTGAAGCGTGATGACATGTTTTTCACGTTTGTTTTTGCATGCGAAATCCATGTGTCTTTCTGTACGTGTGCTCAAAACCTTCCTTCTAATCATGAATTCTTCAAATATAGACACGTATATTTCTAGCCACTATAAAAGAAGAAATTGCTTAGTAAGTGGCAGTAATAAATTTTAAAGGTACAAGGCACTTAAAATTCTACAAATAGCACTAAATTGTTGAAAAGCTGCGTGAAGTGATGGTCACTTGGGTATATGGAGGATCATTAACCTTGACAAAGAGCAGCAGAGCTTTAATGTCACTTCTTTTGTGCAAGTGCTAGGCAAATGTTGCATTTTTACTAGCGTGCAGTCTAGCAAGGTCTCGGAGCAGTCAACAGCAAGGAAAATCTTTGCATTTGTGTTCATTTATCACATAATATCATATTGTGAAGATTATAATCTTCTTGTTTTAGCCACAGCAGGACAAATAAACTCCATTTGTTCTGATGCATGTTACAGCATGCAATTTAAAGCAGCCAAACCTTTCAATTACAAGCGTTATTCCGTTCTCGCAAATCTGTGCTTTCAGCTAAAGCTGTGTGTGATCAGTGAGTGACAGAACTGTCCTACAGCAACATGGTTCATTTTACTGCTGCGTGTGCGAGTCACTCTCCGCTATAATAATGACATGGTGAGGTACACAGAAAATATTAGGTGTCATAAATATGTAAATAATAATGAGATGGGCTATGGTAAACTCACACTGACTTGACGCTGTGGAAATTTACTGAGAAACAGGCTTGTAATTTAAATTAGCCATAAAGTTTTTTAGCCTCAAGTCTGTGTCAGTATTTGTTTTTGAATGACTGATTAACGCTAGGCTATCATGCTAAAAGCAGCTTTTCTTTTTTGTTAATATTATTGTTTCATTAACACTCCCTAATTAACAATTTTGTATGCATGTATAATTTAATTTCTCACTTCAATTTAAGTTATTAAAGTTGCCTAAAGTTGATCCAGGACTTTATAACCTCCAAAACAGCAAGTAAGTTAAACTTTAAAGCTGCAACCCGCAACTTCTGCCTCTGTCACCATCTCTGTTTGAGATATGAAATTACAGGTTACTTTATGTACTTTTCATTATATATCATTGTATATTGAAGTCAAACAAAGTCACCCTGACATTACCAGGAAATTCAACCTGACAGCTCAAATTATAAATCATTATCATAGGAGACATAAGAAGACAGAACACTCATCTGTTATGTACTTGCTTAAAACCCATTTTCTGTCTTTTTTACCAAAAAATTGCTGCTTTACATAAGAATTGCAGCTTTAAGGAATAAAAAAATGTCCCACATAATTGGGCTCTTGACTTTAAATGAGTCTGACAAGTCCGATTTAAGCCTCCATTATAACATTTTGCAAGCAACTTCAGTATATGTTGAAACTACAGGATATTGTTGCGTTTGCACTGTCATCTTCAGTCTTCACCGAGTTGCTGACGCATAAGACTTCGCAGCAAGACAGACCTGAAAAGGAGTTGAGAGAGAACGCCTAAGTTAGGACCTGGTCATGGGTCCTGTTTCAGACCCTCCTGAGAGAGCCAGAAAGCAGAGGAGCAGAAAATCAATGGCTGAAAAACATCCATGTTTGACTGAACCCCAGCTTGAATGTTACTCTCACGCCACGGGGGTCTTGCTTCAGCGGTGTTGTAGTTATCAGGGTTTCTGAGATAAAAACAGGAGAGATTAGATCCTCTCACGGTCAAATGAATGGCGGCCGCACGGATGCTGAGTCTGCAGATTATCAGAATGCCCCTGTCTGACAGAACAGCATGCGGAACCTAAAGCCCTGATGGATCCTGCCTCTGTTTACGCCAGGGAGAGCCATTATAGAAAACCTCAATACAGTTATGGTTGAAGAAAACACATGCTTGGTGTGCAAACCTTGCTCTGACTTTATTTGGCTACTGTATCTCAGTGTGGGGGAAGATCCCTTGGAGGGGATCCAAAGACACTGAATGGCAGAGATAAAGCAGACAGAAGTCTGTTTTGGCAGATAGGATAATGAACACGGCCTCATTTAAGAAAGGGCTTGAAACTGAGGTAAGCTTTTAAACACCTTTACAGCGAAAGCGTGTTGTTAATTGTAGCCCTCGAGCAGCCCCAAAACAGCTCCTCAGAGGTCCTCCAGGTGGAAGAAAACCCAAGTACTGATCCGACGCATTTGTCTGGTTTGCTTGCTGATCTTCTCCGTCTCCAATCTATTTATCATTTTGTATCTCTCTGAAATTCCATTCGAGCTAATGCATAATGAATCAGGACCTATTTGGAGGCATCTGCACCCATACAAATTAAAATAAATGAGCGAGGTGGAGATCTCATTTAATAATTCAAAAGTCACATAATCACAAAGAGGAATAATCTGAAGTTTGTTCACGCCAAATTCAGTAACCAGGCCAATTAGAGCGTATGCTACCGTCTGCCACAGGAAGAGAATTAGCATCTGTTTAAGCCAATCAATATGCAGGGTCAGGATCATGTGACGTACTGGGACAATGTAAAGCAAGACGAAACACACTCCAGATGAAAAACACAGCCTTAATGGGTTTCATCTCCACAGCGTTCATTATAAACACTCAAACAAACACTTGCCATGTGATCGTATTTGAGTATGAGCCAAATTACTCCTCACTTTACTTCAAATTAGCTTCCCATGTCCAGTGGGAGCAGTACGCCAGTCATACGTACTAATCTCCCAGGTTTCCGTGTTTGGAGGGAAGCAGATTCGTAAAGGGTCCAACAAATGTCAAGATAGACATCTATCAGAAGAACGAGAGTAAAAGATACTGCCACAAATATTAAAACTGGAAATTTGAACTTGAATAAACCATCAGCCTGCTTCCTGAAAGACGGAACAAAAATAAACAGCCATCGATCACCACGTTGGCTTCATTCCGAACCCTGCCAACAGATGTCCCGAAGGGAATCTCGCTGCTTATTACAAGGATGTGTCAGACCAGATCGTCCAATGGGATTGGATTACGTCAGGTGACGTGTCAATCAGAAATAAATCCTCTTTCCTTGTGCATAGGGCTTTAAATGGATCTCTTCTCTCAATACACTCAAGAGCTTTTAATTAGTTTGCAAAGGAACCTTTCAATTCGTCAGTGCTAACTGTATTTCTGACACATTCTTCGGGGTAATTTGATAAAGAAAACAAGAATAACAACACATAAAAAGGTGTTACAGTAAATCTCCACTTAGTCAACATAAATCAGTATGACAGAAACAACCATAACTGAGTTGAGAAAAACCTCCAAAGACCTTCATGTACTGTACAGCATCATGTACTGTACAGCAACCCATGTTTAAGATTTAATGAAAGTCGTACAGATAAAACAGTGTGTGCATGTGTCGGCTAATTACACGCATTAAAAGGGGCAATCAAACACTACACATTATAGACGCTCCACTGGAAAAAAACCTGGATAAAAGCCACAACACAGTTTTAGCACAGATTAATCGTGTACAACCCTAAACACAAGTGTGTAGATTAGAGAGATTTTCACAGATTAAATAGCGCAAAACAAACGGAAAACAGATGGCGAAGGCGGGAAGTTCAGCAGGGTGCTCCGCATTACAGCACGGAAAATCCTGTTGTTTGGAATCTCGTGTTCACAAACATTTAACAGTCGCCAACTGAGAATAGGAATCATCATCAAACCCAAGGCGTCTGCGCACGATCACAAATACCATTGCTGGACTACATTAACAAAGCAAAGCGAACAGAGCTAATGTGTAAAGTCATGTCGTGGAAGGACAACTGAGGATTTTTTCCAACACCTGGCAATGCTGGCGGACCAGGTGTGTTCAGCTAGTTTAAATTTGCTCAGATATACTTTCATAGCCAAGACTCTCACTACCTGCAGGTGACTAATTAAAACCATAGCTAGTATTGGAAGATGTGTTAGTAGAAATTGGTGGTGAGACTCATTCGATCAGACAAAACCAATAAGTATTTGTACCTAAACAAACAAATGTGTTCAAGAATATAGAAAAGTACATGGCTTTGAGCAGCGATTTAAATGGCTCTACATTCCCCTACAGAAAAACTGTTGTATCATGATACATATCACTGTTATTGATTTATCGTTATTGTTATATTTACAACAGTTTGATCCATATTAAACTGTCAAGATCATCTTCTAATTTCAATTAATTTTCACTGACCTTTGGTAAGCAATAATTAAAAGGCTAAACATATTCATAACTGTAATGCGTGTGGGATTTTAATGACTCGTTTGAGATAATATCACTGGCGGGTCATCTGATCTGGTCTACTTAGGGGTTGTGTTGATGACACGCTCTTAAATCAGCCTGTAAACACGGCATTGTTAATCCGTTTCCTGTTTACTGTTTGCTAATTATTATACAGTACACATTTGTTAAAACCTTCTAACAAACTTATGAATTATATTTTGTACTATAAAGAGCTGTATTGTTTGAAATACATGGATTAAATTACCACCTCCTAAAAGCAGATCAAAAGATCCTCATTAGATTATTCACCAAAAAAAAGTGGGAAATGATCTGTGAGGGTATTTTTGCATATAACAGTAAGTCACAATTATCTTAATCAATTTAATCATCCTGTGCTTCCTCAATGCTGGTGGCCTCTGCTGTACCCCAGTGTTAGAGCTACACTTCCACAGCTGGGAGAAAAATTGCCATGTGGAAACAAGTATTGTTAAAAAACAGCATAGAATTTGTATGGAGAGAGAATAGTTTTCTTTCTGCTAATACGGCACCAGTCAAAGAAGAGAAAAAAAGGAGAGCAAATTTGATCTGTGAAAAAAAATGGGTTCATGGGTTTTATGTCAGTAATTGAGATTTAGATTCTAAACAGACTAGACAACCGTATGTTGCAGTGCAGAATTCACTGCAATAGTTACAGATGAGTTTTTATAAAACATAAACCCAGCTAACAGGGCATGTTCTCAGAATGTTGGCTAACATTCTCTTAAAGCTCTCTCGAAGTTATCAAAAAAGTTCTTGCAGTACTATTAGTTAAAGGTTTTAATATCGTATATATAATGTTACGATATATAGTAGTTAGTGGAACAATTTTAAAACATTTCAGAATTATAAAATGTTTGAATAACATTAATACAACATCCAAAAATATAGATTTTTTGAACATTAGGTTGAACATTTCAAATGGCATTTTAACGTTTTTGTTACTTCATGGAAACGTTAGGGAAACTTACTTGAAGCCCACGTATATTCATAATGCCTGACTTGTGTCATGTTCTATAAATACAGAAGACAGATCCCTGACAGAAAAAGGAGTGAATTTCCACAGTTATTATTGTTACTGTAAGATTCTTCATTACATAACGGTCCACAGGATAACGCTGAGATGTTCTGCTTGGTATAGATCTCATAAAACAAAGATCTGAGATTGCGATAATAAGTTACTTATGGCAGGTTGAGTTTAATATTCTAATTCTTTTAAATGTTTATTTGAAGAACCACTAGGCCATGACTTCCTATAAGCAATGAAATGTGTGTGTGTGTGTGTGTGTGTGTGAGTGAGAGAATGTGTGTGTATATATACGGCAGGTACTTTCTCGGTTTCTTTGTGCTGTGCTCTACGATTCATTAATCAGTGCATTGACATGAGACTGCACTTTTATTCCTCTTCTTATGGCTGTCATCATTACCATTCTAAGCTAAGGCACACGGCTCCCACTCCTACATCGTTTATCATCCGTCTGCTTTTCTCTCTATTGCCTTTTGTCCCTCTCTATCTCCTCCTCTACCTCCTTTTCCTCCACAGGAAGTTGTCATACTTAGAATTTGCCTATGCAAATTCTTAAAGTGACAGTACTCCTAAAAATTCCGTTGTCATTTACTCACCCTCATGTTGTTGCATGTGACCTTCTTTCAGGGGAAATTTAAAGAAGCTTTAAAATAGTAATTCGGCCCACTTTTATTATGGCCATTTTATCATTTTATGAACCAAGAATTTTAGAGAATGAACCAAGAATGAACCAATAAAATTGTATGAATTTTATTACCAAGTGGTCCAAATGACTATATTTCAGGTCTTCTGGAGACAAACAAAAGTTTTGCATGTGAACAGACAAAAATGTAAGGAATTTATACAGTGATAATCTAGAATAAAACTGCTACGGCTGGATCATTAATGAATTAAACTTGAGAACTAGATCACTCTGATTTATAAACGATTCATTAAGGTTTTGTGAACCGCATCAGTTAATTTACTGTAATCATCTGACTTGTTTATGAACACGATAAGCTAGAGTAGCTGGGGTGGATATCAAGATCAATGCTGCGTCCGAAATCGCATACTTCCCTACTATATAGTACGCGAAAAACAGTATGCGAGGCAAGTAGTAT
>JAZGTJ010009690.1:0-19051 GCA_036877575.1 Botia almorhae
CAGACAACTTGTTTCGCTCTAGGTTCATGCAATTCTGTCTACAGCCGGACCGTCCCGTTGAGTACTCATCTACTGTATCTACATCAGTGGAATCCTGCAGCGTTTTGAAGATGATTTTAAGGGCGCTTACTTTACTTACTTTATTTTGTCTGACTGAAGCTAAACAGAAAGACTTTTACACCTTTAAGGCCGTAAACAGCAGAGGGAGGTTAGTTTCTCTGGAAAAATACAGAGGGTCGGTAAGTGTGCAAAGAGAAAATGTGTCTAGTGGCCCGGGCATAAGACGCAACTAACAGGCATGTAAGAAAGACATTTATTACTAATGCATAAGGCTTAAGGCTCTGTTTTATGATGCATGTACACTTTAAGTGCATTGTTTGATTTTCTTACTTCTATTAAATAACTAACAAGCTACCTGAAGTGCGTTCATTCATTCATTCTGTCTGTCTACGTGGCAGCCCTGTTCTTGCGATATATCTCCGCTTCAAATGTTGTGTATTTTTTAACAATGTCTTATCCTTTTCTGTCTTTATGGTGACATTACTTATTATTAAATATTGTTTAAAGGCAGGGTAGGTGATCAGGAATTTTTTTTAGTTTGTTATGCTGGTTAAAAGTCTCATCCTGATAGCAGACACCAAGTAAAAGGATATAAAATAGATTTACATATCTTTTGTGGAAGGCGCAGGACCATTACATGTTCGTCCAATTATTGCATTTGGGCTAAATGCAATGCTACGATGTCCGTCTAACTATATACTTGCATACCTTCGCGCACTGTTAAGGGGGGCGTGGCTTTGGGGATCGCTCTGAACTGAAGGATGCTTTCAAAACAAAGCTGCTATTGGTAGTCTCTACTAAATTGTCTATGCTATGTTTAACACGTCAGTGATGTATACATTTAGAGAAATATACGAATGTACGTGCACAAATCTTTAGCACTATATAGCCAAATGTTTGTAAAACATTATTTATATGAAGTACTATTTATATTATCAGTATATCGCGTACAGTAGCACTGGTTAGGGCTCTGGCACAAACATAGTACGACACTGGTGACTCGTTGTGTTCCCTACCTGTCTAGCGATGTGTTTATGTTGAACTGTAATTAAACTATGAAATTAGATAACCGTTGTTCTTTTTCAAAACTTCTCCATCTGGCTCGTGCCATTTCGATCTGAGGCGCTTCAGGAAATATGACGTGATTTCCGGTTCTTAATGCTTTAAATCGTACGTTTTGTCCATAATCTTAACGCTTTAATATAACATGAGATGTGTTGTTAAAGACAGAATTTGGCCATTTCCTTTAGAAACACTTTTTGTTATGAATCTTAAAAATCTCTTCACATCCTGACAGCAATCAATAAGGGGTCCAAATATATTTATATAAATATATATAAGAGTACACTGTTTGTCATGTAGTTTATTGGTTAGTCAGTAACCAATTTTATTTTCCCTGAAAATTTGTCAATCAATATTTTTTTTGTCAGGTCTGTCAGGTTAATGTTCAGATAATTACAAGTAAATCATAGTTAGTTGTTCTGAAGAGGTTAAACAAAGTGGTTATATTTAAAATAATTTTGGCTTGGAAACGTTACAGATGCAACCTAACAAATGTTGCATGTTTACTGCCTGCGAAAAATATAGACCCTTTTGCCTGCAACTATTACAACTACTAAAAACACTGTTATCCCTATGACTACTAAAATAATACAACCACCAGAACTAACATAACACTCATTCTCCTACTACTTCTAATGTGTTTTGGGAAAAAACATATTACGTCATCATTCCAAACATCTTTATATGGTATACAATTAACCTAACAAATGTATCTTAAGAGCAGAAAATTAGTGACACGAGTGATTCACACAAAGTTGTAAAGAATCAATGCACTAAACAAAATACTAAATGTTGTGTGTTTGTGTGTAGGTCTCATTGGTTGTGAATGTAGCCAGTGAGTGTGGATACACTGATGGACACTACAAAGATCTCCAACAGCTGCAGAAAGACTTTGGGCCTTTCCATTTTAATGTACTGGCTTTCCCCTGTAACCAGTTCGGTCAGCAGGAACCTGGCAGCGATAAAGAGATTGACAGTTTTGTAAGGAGCGTCTATGGCGTTTCCTTTCCCATATTCAGCAAGATTGCTGTGGTTGGTATAGGGGCTAATAATGCTTACAAATACCTAGTGGGTGAGTAAAACTATGGAGTTACATTCATGGAGTTATTCAGTCATTGCATTAGATGCAAGAACAAGCTATCATAGCAAGCAAACAAATTGTGCTAAACCTTTCTTGGAAATAACTTCACTTGTTTATATGCAGCTGGTGTCTTTTTGGTGGATGTGTGTCAGTTTGGTGCATGCATGGTATACAGGTCCTAGTGGAGTAAAAACAGGTGTAATATGTCCCATTATTTATGGATGTGATCCAGTAACATCTCACAACCAGAAAGTGTTCCGATATGTTTGTCTTCATTAGGATCAGGGTCTCTATTGTTTCATGCTTTAATAATTCAACCAAGTGTGTTGTAAGTGTCCAAATAGCTTTTGACATCACATCTATCACTTACATGTGAATGAATTAATCTTAAAAGTTCTGTTTATACAATCAGTTGTATTCAAGTGTTTAATTTGATGCTTAAACCTTAAATGCTTAATATGCTTTTCTTATATTATGTAATGGAAACAAAGGCCGAGTGACAGAGGAAGCATTTAATTTTTGTATCACAGTCTGATTGTTTGTTGGTTATGCTGCATAACGGAGTGAAATGTTCAACATGAAAATGTTCCGCTTTCAGGCGCCTCAGGAAAAGAGCCAAGCTGGAATTTTTGGAAGTACCTCATTGACACTGATGGTAAAGTGGTAAACGCATGGGGTCCTGACGTCTCCGTCAAAGAAATCCGTCCTCTGATAGCGGATATGGTTCGGAAGCTTATCATCAAGAGGAAGGAGGAGCTTTAGTCCCTGAAATTCCGAAAGCTGTCAACGTTCAGACCTCAGACGTAGATTTCTTTGGAGAAACAGATGCTAATTTAAGCCTGTTTGAAAGGTTACTTCAGTACAGAAGCCCACTTTAAAAGATTTGATAATGTGTGTAAACCTTTTCCCATGTACACTTGATCAGTTTTTCACTGTTTTTATGTTTAAATAGAGAAGCACAAAATAATGAAAAACCACTTTTATTAATAAACCAAATAGCCACTTACTCATGTGCTGTTGTTACTGACATACTCAATAACACACTCTGTGTCTAATGGAACAACAAATTATACAAGTTTGGAAAATGTGAGTTAAAATATTTGGCTTATATTTCTGTTTAGATTTTTGTTATCATTGTGACCAAAGCAATCTGTTTCTTAAACTATTATGATTGTTTTGAATCCATTATTAAATGTTTTACTATGTTTAAGTTTTTTGCATTCCTTAGCAAAAGCAGACTGCATAAAAAAACAAAACAAATGATTTTGTGACAAACGAAGAAGGTGAAATAGCAGATGAGAGACTGAAGCAGAGAGACAAGAAAAGAACATAATCACAAGACACAATACAGTATGCTAATATTCATATTATTCTGACACCTGACATTATATTAAACAATATCCTGGTCTTCCCAGCTTTATAATAGCATTAAATAGTGCCTGAGATTTTAAAATTCCCACAAGCACATAAACCCATCATCAATCCCTTAAGCCCTTTTCTGTCAAGTCCTACCTTCAATCATTTTTCTTTTTTACGAAAAAAGTGTTTTCTTGAAAATAGCAATTAAGTACAATATAAATTTTCATTGCCCACTATCAAAGGAATGTAATAATGTAATTTAGATTTAGAGTGATGAATTAAATTTTTTTTTGCTAAACTATTTTTAGTTTAGCAGTTTAGTTTAACTACTTTACCGCCTACAAATAATAGATTTCTACAAACAGCATATGCTGTAATGACTTTGAACACAGAAATGGCCAGATGTTGCCCTCTAGTGAGAGTAATGTGCACGTGCAGGTTTTTTAATGAGTTTATAGAGTCATTTATACAATTAGAAATAACTTGAATTTAGTGATTTATGACATTAGATCAAATTAAATTGAATTTAAAGGGGGAAAACGTCATCTGTTTTCTATATTAAAGATATAGGTAGATAAATAAGACAGATCAAGAGTGTCTAAAGTGCGTTTTGGGTTTTCCTTTCTCTGATGACTCTAATGTGTGATCTATACATCAAACACACGTCATTTGGTCGCATAATGAATTATCTTATATGGATGATTACAAACATTTTATATAAATGAGTACAGTTTACGATGTTTGTAAAGTATGCTTTATGCCCGTAGATGGCAGCAAAATATCAAGCGGTTTTCAAAGTGGCACAGCTTACGAACTCTGTGCTCCAACTGCTGTACCTGTATGCAAGTGTTTCTGGCTTTGTCAGTATCGACTACATTGCATGCTGTGTCGTTTTATTGATGAAGTGACCGTAGAAGTAATTAGAAGTAAAAGCAATCGATTTAACGTCTTTGTTATGCCAAACATTTTGAATTTGGACAATTAAACGTGTTTGTTTACTATAAAAATATATTATAGTAAGATTTACCAGTCAATACATTCTGCTTTACTCATTTTGTTACTTAGAACTCGCATTTCTCTACCATAAAATAAACCTTCAGGTGCTTTATAGAACACAAGCACTCTGAGGTCAAAGCAGGGCTGATGGTGCAGTTAAATCTCTCCTCACACAGCAGGCTCAGTGTTCTCCTATGGCTCCTCTCTGAAAGTGCATGTTGAGAATAAAGGTCTGGAACTGAGTCGAGGCTCTCTGTGAAGTGACTTTGATTTACAGCAGGTCTCTGGAGGGTTCATAGGACCTTCTGCACAGCTGCATTTTCTGTGTGGGTGGGAAAATCCAGCAGGTTACCAAAGGACCTGCGGACTGCAGCAAATACCATTAGAGGGGGTAACATACAGCCTGCTGTGTCCCAGAACCCACAAGACTTACTACACAAAAATATTTGTTTGCATTTTTTTTAGTTTGCATTTTTTTTAGTTATGACAACTTGTAGTGAGATAAAGTTCAACCAACAAACTATATTGAGTTATATAGGGGATCTTTCTCTCTTTGGTCAGAGATAAAATGTTGTTTATGCTACAAATAATAAACTTCAATATTTAAAAAAAGCTCCAGAAAATATTTGTTGCGTACTTATAATAATAAGTGAAATAACTTTCATTTAATTTGAGTCATGGTCCCAGAAAGTATTTGGTCCTGTAAGTCACAGTTTCGCATGTATGAATCTCTTTGCTTTGGATGCAAACCTTTAAACCGATTATGGCATTTGCAAGTGATGCTGGACCTTTAAACAGAACTCACTATAACATTTTGACAATTACATTTATCTGCTTCCAAAGGTATGGTGTAGTTTATCACAGTAACTAAAACTGACAGCCATAAAGTGCTGAAATATGTTTTTTATATGTTAAAAATATATCTATAACAGCATTCTTTTTTAACGCTTTGCTAAAAAGGCATGTGTGTTTGTGCAATTATTCTGTATGATAAATGGCACTTTTGGGGTCACTGTATACAAGCGCAAATGTGTGTAGGATCAGAGAGTTTGTCAGAGACAGCGCAGCTCCTCAGACATCACACAGACACTGGTCACACCACATGTGAGACTGCAAGATGACTTTTGGCTAAATGTCAAAGCGAATCATCAACAACAGGGCAAAAGGAAATTCCCAAAGTCCTAAATCCAGATTTATGCTCCTTTTGTGTCCATTAAAAACATCTTGGGAATTGTTTTCTTCAATTGATCAAACAAGAAAAGCACTTTATCTTAAAAGCAATTGTATTTATGTATTATTGATGTAAATGTATTATTCATTCATTTTTGACTATTTTTTTGCTGTGGGGTTTTATCATTGTAGGTGGTTAAAGAATTGTTTCCATATGTCATAATTTATGACATCATAAGGCATCATGAGGCATGTAAATGAATTTGTTAAGTTTTGGAAAAGTTTCAAAAGTAATTAAAAGCATGTTTTGAATTTACATGCAGTTTGTTCAAATGACATGATAGTGGTCACTATATTAAATACAAACTCTACTCTAACAATTTTAGGTTTGAGGAATGTTTCTGTAACATTTCCATCAAGTAACAAAAACATTTTTAAGTTCTAGGAATGTTTGAAATTAAACGTTTTGTAAAGAAAATGTTAAACAACTAAAGAATAACATACAATGAGTGCTCTGTAGGTGCTGGGGAGTCAGGCTGGGGTGGAATTTGAAGGAAACTCTGGAGATTCACATTTACAAACCATCTTATCTGGAAAACGTTTCCTCAAACCAAGATAAAACAGAGAGTTGGAAACTCATCCATCAGACAAGACCTGCCAAGTGTTACTGAGGTCAAAGAAAACTGGCGAATTAGACTGTAAGACTAAAGAATGATATATTTTAATGGTGTATAGCCTTTGCCATAGACGGTCCAAAACTGTGAACTTGAGTCACTTGTTAAAGCAAAAAATAAGAACCTATCTCTTTAAGAAGTCTTTAAGAAGTCTGTTTGTGTGTTTGTATCCTATCGTAATATATCATATATATCATCATGTTCAGCATAATAGTCAAACATTATTGTTGTTTTATTGTGCTTCATAAATTAAACAAAACTAAATCTAAATTATATGAATACCTCATTGTCTCTTCATACATCATCAATTTGTTTCCAAACAAGACTCTACTCATGGCTTGACTTGGTTTTTTTTGGTGAATCCGGTGAAAAACAAATGCTTGTTTTGCAGGGGAGAAATAGTACAGCAATAAAAGCGTAACAGCAAAATCTCTTCTCTGTTCTTATCCATTTTTTTAGGTCTTGTGTAACCAGCATGTGGTCTCACATGCTCTTTGCTCCTTTGAGTACCATGATTTAGACTTAAAACGGGATGCGTCCAGTTTATTCTTGGCCGAGCTGTCCGGTGTACAATTGATGTGGCGCCGTCAAGGGACATGTTGGACATCATAGTTTCTCTCTTTTGTCATGTTCAGCGTCTCACGCACAATTAATGGCTTTAACATTCCAGTGCCTGTGGTTATGAGTTATGAAAATTTAGCCAGTGAAAGTAACCATTACCTTATATGTCCACTTTAAAATACAAAGTATCGTGTTATTGTACTGTACGCAGCAAATGTCTCGCCTCAGATATCAAATCATGAATAATGAAGCCTGAACTGACATACATTAGTGAAATAAATAACCTGACTCATTAAGATAGATGAAGCAGTCGTGTCTGGATCCTGCTGTTAACTGTTGACAAATAAACCTTTAGAGGTGTAAGTCATTAATTTAGTGTAATTAAAACTGTTCTCTCTACATTCCAAATATGTGTCTGTGATTTGAATTGAATGGCTTGTTGTAAGACAGGAGTGTGCAAGACTTTGCCCCTGCAAACAGATAATGTTCTCAGAATGTTGGCTTATGTTCTCTGAAAGTTCTCTTAAAGTTACCAAAAAAAGTTCCTGCAGCAACATTGGTAGAACATTTTTTAATATTATATGTCATATATATCAAAAGTTATTAGTGGAACACCTCAAAAATGGTACAAAAAATTTGAATTTTGAATCTTATAACCAAGCAATTAATGTCAATGTAATGTCTAAAAAACTGGACATTTTGAACATTGAAAAACATTTGTATTGTTTTTGTTACTTAAAGGAAACATTAGGGAAATGTTCTTACAACCTAAAATTGTTATCTGGGATACTTGCCACTGTATTAATGTAAAGAGCACATATCTTCCAAGGTTCACTCTGTTGAATAAAGCCTTAGTTGTCATTTTGTGGGTGTCTATGTGGCAGTCAGTGATGAGAGCTTTATCAGTAGCTACACAAACGCCCTGTGGGCACCCCTTCATTCCTGAGAGAGGTGGCCATCAGACTGGCTTGCTGAGGTACTTTAGCTTGCCTCATTTATCTCTATCAGCAGCAGCTCTCACTCTAAATATTTAGATAAGATCAGGACAGAGCACTGACAGGGAAATAATCTAAGGAAGTATAATTAGATATGTAATGGCTCAGTTCAATTGCAGCCAAACACGTTTTTGGTGAGCTTTGCTATCATAAAAGCCTATCGTGAGGCATTTTCTGGTCATTTAACTGATAATGGCTCAATGGATCCCAGATGTGTGATGAAGCAAATCACCATTTTATCACTGTAGAAAAAGTCTTTTAACTTTTTTAGCCACTGGAAAGAGCAACAAAAGTGATATCATTGGGAAATGGGCTAGTGTTTCCCTCAGCAAACAGGGCCGGTTCGCAAAATGAAGGGTCTGGGCAGCTGAGGTCAAAGGTCACGTGGGCATAAAATGGGCTAGAGCACTTTGTTGATTGGCTGTGGGCAGAACTTCAATGACAGGGTTTTCCAAATCAAGTTTCTTGCCCTCATATTTTACTTAAATTTGAGAGTAATGATCTACAGTACAATTAGTTTTTCTTCCTGTCATTTTCCTGTGATAGATGCTTAAAGAATATTGTACATAAATATTCATTAGTCCATTGGCAGCTTGTATTTGTGTCTATTGCTCAATGGGCATATTGCAAATATATCTATACATTTTGCAAACTTTCACAAACATTTCGCTAAAACACACTGTACGTATCTCACATGTTTGCGCATGAACATCCTTCAGTTTATATAGTTAAAAAGTCTAGTCAATATTACGCCTGGACTATGTTGCCTTTTCTAACATATTTCCACTCTCGTAAGACCTGAGCATGTTGTATCTGTCGTTCATGATTTGTGTCTGGCGGCCATCCAGCTTTTTGACAACCTGTTGAAACAAATGCGTATTAGTTATACTGTATATACCCACACAATAAACATAATACTGAACGGAGACATATGCAGAGAAAATACTTTAATACACTTAAAACATGTTTAAAGTAGAATATACTAAAACTGTACTCTTTAAACACAAAGCTGTTTCGTTCAAGCTTCTCATTGCAGAACATGGCTCTTGTCTCTGGTCTGTCATGGTCATTAGCTGTGAGGGAACTGCAGCAAGAAATTAAAGGTTCACATTGCCCAGATAATGGCTTATTAGGAGATCAGCATGCCATTTTGGCACTGAGTTTAGTGAAGAGAGGTTAGAAGTTGTTTCCACATTTTTTGCAGGAGATATATTCAGCGAAAGCCACCGTGGGTATTACATTACATAGTTAATACTGATCTCGTTAAGTCTAATCAGTGCTGGCTATGTTCCCATAGTTCAGGGAAGCCAAACCACTACATAAACTGGCATAGATTTATTATTTATTTTTAACAGTTGCCAGCTCAGTGAAGGCAACTCATCTTTCCAGTTTATATTCACATTTGGATCTGAGTATTCTCTTGTACGGAAGATCATAACATTAAAACAGTGGGACACAGTTGACAATGTTTTTATTTCAGTACATGTTTTCCGCCCTGGGGTACCTGAGCCAATTACTGTTGTAATTTCTTTCTGTCTGTCTTTCTGTCTGTCTGTCTGTCTGTCTGTCTGTCTCTCTCTCTCTCTCTCTCATTTTCTTCCAGAAGAAACTCCTCAAGCACATACTTATAACTTATATCACATCATTCTTCTCTCTGGAAAAGCACAAGGATCTATTGTACCCACTGCACGAAGAAAACAGCTTCAGTATGTTAAGTGGTTTCCCTTTCTGGTGCTGCATTAATCTGGTTTCATTCATAGAATTCGAACAAACAGGAAATCTAGTTTTAGACTTAATTAGTGCAATAAATTACGTATAGCAGGAGCTGTGTCCAGTCCAGGCCACTCAACTGGTGTACATTTGTAACCAGACTCTTAATCTAAAGGTCCTAAAGGCACGTAAGAAAAAGTAATTTTGCTGATTTCTCTAAAACAACATTAAAGGGAAATTAAAGCTATTTTAATTGCAATTAAGTCGAAAAGTCCTCATATAGTATGCAGTTTCTCTCCGGTCAGTTCCAATGCTTCACAAGAGAGATTTGTCTTTATTTTTGCCAGCATACCTAAATTACCCATAACAGTGTCAGACCCACCATTAATGAAGTGTTCAGCGTAGTAAAATGCAACAAATCCCCATCCTTCATTTTATTCCAAGATATTTTACAGCCGCGTTTGAGTGCCACACAAAATAAAACAAATCCGAGATCTTGTTAATAAAGCTGTAATGTTTTGACAAAAAAATCTCACCGTAGATGTGTAATAAAGTTAAAATCGTGTAATAAGTCAAAAAACAGGCGTGACAGTCAGATTATGCTGCAATGTTTCAAGACGAATGAGATTTATTTTGGAAAATGTTGTTTGGTTCCTCTTGAAGCAGGTATGTTTTAAAGCGTAAATAGCTGTGCTGTTGCAGGTGTGGATGGTCAGGGTGAACCCTGAATTTGAGTCAAAATGAAGGAGCACATATCCTGCTTGGGTCACTGTGTCAGGGCTCCACAACTGTAATTTTAAACCTCAATCGGACATCAGAATACACGAGTCTGTACTGTAGACTACAAGGACAAAAGCCCTCCATCTGTTCATGGTTATCCGAAGTGTGTTGAACCTCCATTAAAATATCAGTTATCTCTTACCAGTGTGCCTAGCTGAGAATGTGGTCTTAGTCATTTATTACAGGGACTTTACAAGAGGGAAGTTCAAGTTAAAGGGAAAAGTTACACCTGAAATGTCTAGCTCGACCTTAATGTGCATGCTTTGAATATGATACAGTAAGACTTTGCAGTTCCTGCATGTGTCACACTGTAAATCATATTGTATTGGACTTATTCTCATCTTTCAGTACCAGAATAGCTATGGAGCTGCAGTATATTTTTTAAACTATGACCTACTGTAGATGTATGACTCTCCTTTAGGTGCTTGGCTGCCAAGTTCTTCTGTGGTGGATTTGTGTGCCGTCTGATTATTTTGAATTAAATTAAATTCTTTTTCCTCTGTAGTGCCCAGCTAACAATTTTAGGTCATAAGAATGTTTTTGTAACGTTTCTATTAGTAGCAAAAACTACTAAAAAACTACTTTAGGGACATTTAAAACATGCAGTTTTAGACGTTTTATTACCATTATTGCTTGGTTATATAAACATTATTCAAGCATTTTTGAATTTTTGTAGCTTTTTAAAATGTTTCACTAGCTACTTAGTAATGTTTTTGATGTTTATGATATATAACGTTACAAAAAATTTCTGCTAGTGTTACTGCAAGAATGTTTTTGATAACTCTGAGAAAACTTTGAGAACAATAGCCAATGTTCTGAGAATGTTTCCTGTCAGCTGGGTGCTCTCTGAATTCGAATAGACTGGGGAAAGATATGCAGGGATATGTGTCTTTAGCAGAACTAGTTTAAAACGCAAACCATTTACAGTTTGCTGCAGTCCAGCAACATCTGTTTGTCTCGATTCTTTTTCATACACCCAAATTTCCATTACATTTCCATTCCGTTTATAAGTTGTAATGATCGTCAAGTCTCATTTCTATTTCTGTCAGTCAGTAATTATGATCACAATTGCGTAAAACAATTGTACAGCCTTTGTAATTTTTCTTTCTGATCTCAGATACATAAACGCGGTAGGTCGGAGGTGCTGGAGTGAAGTGGTAGCTGCCTTTTCTAGACAGTTGTTTTGACATGTTTGGTTCTGTCTCTAAAGATATACATCCCTGAGATAAAGCTATAAACTCAGAACGTGATTAACAGTGTTATTGTGAGATTGGTTGGATATTTGTAAGGTCAAATAGCATCGATGTTCAGCAGAGATACGCAGGCACGGATTTGCTCCCATGGGCTCACTTCTCCAGGGTGAGTAGGGTTTCATCTCGAAACACACCCAGATCTTGAAGAACATTTAATCCCAAATTTAATGGGGTTTGTCAAGTCAGAGCAAGAAAATAACGTAAGTCAAAAAATCGTTTTGGAATGATGCGTTTTGCCTAGAGATGTTATCGTGTTTGACATCAAATAGATAATTTTCGTGTCACTATTAATAAACGAACTAGAATTATGGTCAATTCAGTGGGGAGTTCAATATACACAATATCTACTTTAAGACATATGAGCGTACTCTTAAAAACATGGCACAACCCCATTTAAAATAAAGGTTATTAAAAGGTTCTCGCAACATGCTTGTTGTATTGTATAAAGCACCATACATAGATTATACAGTATTATTAGATTATACAATTTTACATTATACAGTAAGTTCCTCAGATCACAAAATTGATTTGTGGGTTATTTATGTACTAGTAAATGGTTTCCTAAAGCATTCAAAGTTACAAATTTCTCCATCCAAGTGATGTTCTTTATTTAAAATTATTCCCTCGTTTGATTTGAATATTTCATGTGTCTGTTCTGATTGCAGTGACGTATTATGAAGACATATTTCCCTGTTACTTCTCTTTAAAATCAATCAAACATATTTTCCAATTGTGGAATTAAAGTAAATGCCTTTTGTAGTTTTGGACATTTATGTTGTTAAGTATCCGTCTTTGTTTTCCAGCACCGTTTTATGATTTCATATATGAAATAAACCAGAGCGTCTTTTTACGTGACTGCCCCTAAATTGTGTCCAGCTTTCTCTGGCGTTAAAGTGCATACTGTGCTCATACTGTACATTTTAATGGTCGTTTATTCGAAAATGCAGAGGGGAGAAAAAATGGTAGAATAGCTTTTCCACACCAGCCTTCCAATTTTGGTAACTAGAAAAGCTTCATTACCACAGCAGTGCAGCCACTTTGAATTTTCCACTGCTAGACATTTTGCATCTCTCAATGGCCCTGCTGGCCATCAGCTGCAGCAGTATTGCATTACTCCATGTCCTTCTATATTCCATTCATCGCTCCTATCGGAAAACTCTATTTGACCTCTCTGTCTCTCATAGATGTAAATGAATGTGAGCAGGTTAATGGAGGATGTGAGACTCTCTGTTGTAATACTATTGGCAGCTTTTACTGTGAGTGTCTGAGCAGCTGAATCCTCAGAGAGGGTGAAACGTGTGCCAATGCGAGAGAGCTTTGTTGTGTGAACTCATTGCTTATATTTGTGTCATATTGTGTTTTGTAATTTCAGACATGAACTGAAGGGAGAAGGGATAATGTTTAACACTCAATAAATGTAACGTGGTAATAATTAACTCATTTTGACCGTGTCACGTATATGTGCGTGCACAAATCTGCCCTTTCTGTTTTCCCAAATAATGGACAGTTTCAATATCTGTCAACGTGGATGTTAAAACACGATTGTGTCATGCGAGTTAAAGCCGTGTAATTTTCGTGTAATCCCCCATCTGTCATTGGTCAAGCACACAGATAGGCCAAAGTCATGTCTGATTGATGTTGTTATGTCGTGCTGGGATGCTAAAACAAACAAAGAAATATTTAGATAGCACCACAGACACAAAATGTTTACAATTTTGGGGAAAATCAACATATAGTAGGCACACACACACTATAGAAATTCACATTATATAGAGCTTTACATTTATGCATTTGGCAAACTTAAAAGCAACTTACAGTTATACATTTTGCCACTGCATGTGCTCCCTGGAGCTCGAACCTACGACTTTCGTGTTGTTAACGCAATGCTCTACCAGCTGAGCTACAGGAACACATTTTTATTTGCATTTGTATTCAGTCCTACATTTTTACATACTACTGTTAGCTTTATACAGGCTAAGAGTGATGAACGTAACTGAATGTTACATTAACCTTCATGTAACTAAACACATATCACACACTGAGATATTTGGCTCAGTGTTCTTCAGTGTTAATAGTTAATAGTTCTGTTGAGCCCTGTTCCTAAAGACCTGTTTCTCCCCTCACTTCAATAACACTTCACTGGTCAGTTAGGAAATGGGAGTAAAAAGCCGAATCGTGTGAAAATGTGTTTGGGAGTTTCCTTCAAACTGGCAACTGCATCCAGCAGCAATTTAGCCCAAACCGTGATGTCACAGCTGTCTGCTCTTATTCTTGTGCTCTGCGTTTGGGTCCGTCACTATTTAATATTCCAGATTCAGTTGTGTTATTAAAGGTTTTTATTTAGTTAATACTTCATACAAAGGTTTTTTAAATATTTGCATGTCAGGACATTAAGTATAATGTTGTTGATGATACTTTTTACTACATTAGGACATCTGGAAGTTTTACAGTATGGAAAACATTTCTGTCCAAAGAAAAACTTCAAGTTAACTTCAAGAAACAATCTTCAGGAAAACTTCAAGAAAGTTAATCTTTCATCCTCATATTTGTTCATACACTGGAGTATACTGGGATTTAATCTCATTTCTAAGCCTGTTATAAAAATATTATAATACCACCACAAATTTGTCTTGTATGATGGGAAGAAACAAATGACGGCATCCTGTATACAAAAACCTATTCAAGACCAAATATTTGTTGCAACTATTCATTGCAAACAACATTTTTAATAAAAACAATAAATTATGGAACAAAGCTAAAAGTTTATTTCCATAAGTTTATTGAATATGGAGCTGATATAGCTATGCACACATGCTAACAATAAATTGAATCATGCAATAATTAAATAATATAATAGGAATATTATATTAATATTTGACTACATTGACTACATCATCTAAGATGCTGGTGGCAGAACATCAGCAGTAAACCTTACCAATGTCAAATGTCCCATCTTGGTTTTGTTTTATTAAAATTGTCCTTAATTCAGAACCGTCTATTTTTGACTGTGATTAATTCTGACTGTGATTAAGTTAAATGTGTTAAATGTTTACCTCACAGACAGTATCTCATGTTTAATCATTCACGCTTCAACAGTTTGTTGATCATCGCCACCTAGTGCTCAGGAGTGAATTTGCCCATTTAGCCCAATGTGTATTCCTTTTGATTTTATGAACCTTAAGACCTTTCATCTGCATTTCACATTTGGTGTGAATAGGGCTTAAATCAATAGGGTGTCTGTTGGACAAGCCTGTAGCATTACTAATAAGCATGCAGGGGTTAAAACAGACACTCCCTGTTCCATTAGCTCTGCTTTAAAGTGTTTAGGTGTGGTCTGTGAGCTCTGGCTAATGTCCTAAACTGAAAGTGTCTGTCATTAGACAGGACGGGCTCGGCTTTGTAATGACACTCAATGAACGAGGACATCAAAAGGAGCTTTGACTGTTAAACACGTCTGCTTGGCCAAAGTAAACTTCCTGTTTAACAACTAAGTACAGCACGTAGTCTACTTACATACAGCACTTACTAATTTATCCGTCTTTGTCCAGATCTTTATTCAGCACAGCGGGACGAGAACACAGGTGCCAGAAAATAAGATTGAAGAGAGTTTTGCATAAATTGCGGTTCTCGACTTCTTTTCTTCAGGGCCCAGATTTAGTGGCAACGAAACACAATGCCAAAATTGTTCAAAAGTGAACTGAAACATCTTTGAAAATATTACCAAGAACTGCACAGGACCAAGAACAAGCAACCATTATGTGTTTGGTTTTTGAAATGCTTTTTGAATTTCAGTGATTTTAGACTCTCGGCAGGCAGTAATCACTGCACAGTGCACATTGTGGTCGGCACAAACCATATTTATTATCATTGCATGAAAACCTGTTTTTAATGCAGTTTATGGTTTTTGAGGATGAGGGCATGTCACGCAACCCATTCACGTCGGCATCTGCCTAAATTGGCTCTAGCTTCTACCAATTAATAGATGAATTTGTGCTACAATATATTAAAATGTCACATGAATAGAAATGAGTTATTGGCATGTCAATTATTACTTTATAAAAATATACAGCGTCGTGTAAATAACGTTTGGTATGAGTTTGTGTTGCATAAAATAACAGCGTGATATTGTTGTAAGCGATTAAAACGGCAGTAAATAGTAAAACAACATTTAAGAAGACTTTATCCATCATATTGATCATATTTTCCATTACAAAAGAGTCCAGAATACACTGGGTCAATAAAGGTTATAAAAGCAGTTTTTCTGCACAAATAAATAATTGTAAGGCTGCTGTTCATTTGTTCATTGAGTGATTTATCAGTACCGAGAACATGTTCATGCAGATCTGAATGGGTAATGGAGCGATCCAAAGCTGCCCACAGCTGACAGTAATATCATCCGTGTGCTCTCTGTGCTGTAAGTCCATTAATAATACGTGCCTTTGAGACGTGCCTTGTAAGGTTTGTATTAGCATGTGGCATCTTCAGGCCAAATGGCCAAATCGCATTAATCAAAGGAAAGCCTCATGAGTTCACTGGCTTCATTAAACAGGCAATATTGGACATTTAGTGGATACTAAGCGCATTCCACTTAGACCAATGGCTCTGTTTACTTCTATACACTGATTCATTCTGCTTAGCAAACAACATTTTCCATCTTGCATTAATGGTTGCAGAGCATAATATCTAACTAAAGTTTAAAAAAGGGAACGTTTGAAACGTAACTCAAATGTTGTGAGGTGAAAATCCAGCAACCTGAGCTGGGTTTTATTGTGTATGTGAGGTTCAGTGTGGGAGCAGTGCTGTTGGCCAGGGGTCGGTGTCATAAATGTAAGGAGCAAATGTTTCCCTGAAATCTCCCTAGAGCGCAGAGATCCATGGAAAACAGAAAGGATTCTGGGATACTTCCAGCTCTAAAACCTGCAAGGTTTGTATTGTGAGCTTAACCAAATTACTGACTAAATTGAAGGCAAACCCAGTGTCTTTACTGACCTTAAACCTGAGATAACCTGTTATTTTTCCAACAATTTTAAGTAAGTCTGGGGGCGTGGCTATCTCTTTGATCAACCAATGACAGACAGATGTTTAAGAAACCTGTTTAAAAAGGTTTCACTTATGACACAGTAATTACTTAGCTTTACCTCAAGCCAGAAAAGCACAAGCCTTTTAAACCATACGTTATATGAAATATGAAATCAAATAATTGTAGTACTTATGATCATTATGTTATTATATTTCGTACAAAACCACAAGAATCTATTCTGAGGTTAAAAGGTCATATTGGTCTGGGTGTGGTCCTGTCCATTTGTTTTGGCGTATAAAAATAACTTATTGTTTTTAATAGAAGCGTAAGTTATTGTAAGGAGGGGAACATTTTCATTCTACAGATACAGACAACGATCAGTTTCAGCTTGTCTGAGGGCACATTGCTCCTCAATCCCTTTTCTGTATATACATGTGGTGTAATCCAGCATCAGCAGAAAAGTGCACGGCTGTCTTTACTGTATGAACTATGGCTGTGTATTTTCTGTGGATCACAGACAAGTAACCTGGCACGTCACTATGCCTAAATAACTAAATAGTAACGCTCTAAATATTTAGCTGAACTGAAACTGGCAACCCGCTGGACGACCCATCCAAATACAGCAGCTATGATGGATTGTATAAAAACAGATCTCTTCTTGAGTCATTTAACAACTTGCCTTTAATATCTGAGACATCTATTGGCATGATTTATGTTTGCTTATTAAATGGATGATTGGAATGAGCTTTATGGACACAAGGTCTGTGTAATGTGGTTCAATGACTTAATGAACATCATTTCAAATGCAATATCATGTACAACGAGATTCTTGTACAGGGTGTTACATGGATGGTGCACTCAGAAATGAAAATATTATCTGACGTGATCACCATTCACTTTCATTTTATTGGAAATGTGCAGCTTGAACATTTTGTTATGAATAAGTTCTGTTGTGTTACATGCATATAAAGAAATGCATATGGTTTTAAAAGACGAGAGTGAGTAAATGATGAACGAATTATCTACTTTTTCTTGTTGTAAATCCGTAATTCATAATTTTCATCTTATATGTAAGGCTCATCGTACTGTTTCTTGTTATGACATAACAGCTTTATAAAGATGTCTTAAAGCTTGGCAGTGCTCTTTTCAGTTCTGCTCTACATGTAGATATTTAACCTGAACATTAGTTAGTGCACTGACCATTTCACTCCCGCAGGTCTGAAACTGCATCCTGTATCTGCTCTGTGGCTTTCCTGGAGGATGACTCTGAGTGTCTTAAGGCAGGCCAAGCTCGTGTGGAGGAGATTAGATCTACGGAGGAGAATCAAGACAGATTTTTGTGCTTTCACTCTCTTAAACAGAGCCTGTATGTTGTAAAGCAGCCTGCTATTTAATGGAACTGATTTTATGCTCAGTTTAGTTTAATGTATTTTTAGGATCAGTGAATCTGGTTCTAGTAAGTCAAATAAAAAAAAACAAGCAGGTGGATTTCATTAATGTGTTTTACATATGGAAAGATTGAAACCTGGCTGACTTTGATGATTTTCCAATCTGTGTACGACCGTGTGAATAATGGATTTTTCAAATGTTTCCTGGTCTCCCTGGACGTCATTCAGCGTTGCCAGATCTTGAAAAGGCGTTTCCCTAAATTTGTGTCTTAGAGCCCCCTTAGTAAAGCTCAGGTACCTTTTCATTGCTATCAAACCCTGACAAAATGTTCCTTTACATTTAAATGATAAAAATCATTTAGCAATCTTAATATTATTGCTGTTGCTTCTAAAAAATATCACTCAGTCATTCTGTTGTGAAAAAATGCTGCAGATATATAAAAACTGGACACATTACACAATTTATTTAGTTTTCTTTTCTCACACTGGACTAATTCTCATTGTAATATATTAAAATAATAGGGCCTAGCCTAAATGGGTGCTTAGAGGCAAAGCTCACCCAATAATGACAATTCTGTCCTCATTTCCTCACCTGTTTGAGTCTTTCCTCTCTAATGTAGAAGACATAAATTGAATGTCTGTTTCCATATAAACAACTGCATAAGAAATATTGCTGTTCTTTAACTGTCAGTTAAAGACAGCCTCACTGACACAGACAAAACACAGAACCATTTAAATACTGTTTTTCTGACCATATTAATTTAAATGAATCGTGGCTTGGGTTTAATCTGGGCCTCAATATGACAGAAAGTAAGATGCAGTGACCTTCCTTTCATCAGATACAAAACTCACATGAAACCTGTCCAGGTGCACCTTTTAAACTTCTCTTAACCTTTATAAGACTTATGTAGCGTGCCTTTCCTCTCAGTTTGAACTGTGTGG